>PVJX010002222.1:0-23661 GCA_004027295.1 Dolichotis patagonum | reverse complement strand
AAAGTTTTAAAAAGACTGGGGTGTACCCCAGCATGGCCACACACACAAAAAGTTAGGGTTTGGGGTATAGCTCAGGGGTAGAGTACTTATTTGTGTCAGGCATGTACAAGGCCCTCGGTTCCATCCCTAGCACTGAAGAAAAACTAAACACATAAGTATAAATATATGCTATGTATGTATGTATATCCATCTATGTGGAGGCTTAAGCCTATAATCCCAGCTACAAAAACAAAATACCATTCTAGCGCCCTCCCAAAGGCCTGGTGTTTGGGGTGCCCTTGCAGGACCAGCAGCCCAGCACACAGCAAAATGCATCCTCTTTTAGGGAGGCGGAAGAAAGTGCCAGGAAGAAAGAAAACCCAGGCCAGGTCATCTGTGAAAAGTAAGAGTGCAGGTGCAAGATCCAAGAAACGCCAGCATCGAGTGAAGAAGAGGAAAGGGAAGATGATGAAGGTAGGGCCATGACAGAGGTCTCTGGACCTTACCAACTCCCAGTGGTAGGTGGTGGAGGGGTCCTCAGACCCTCTGGAGCAGGTGTGCCCTTGGTGTCAGGCCAGACACCACCCTGTGTAGTCGCTAGTCAGGTTGGACAATAGTGGGCTACCCAGAGGGTCACTATGCACAAGCAGCCTGGGCTCCTGGACAGGGCAGCAGGCACCATGCCTGCTGGGACAGATGCCTTTGCTAGCCTTGGGAACCCCTCTTTCGTGTGAGTAATCCTACCAGAGGCCCTTTTGAGGTTCTCTGTCCTCATTCAGAGTTTCAGCCATTGGCTGCATGTTTGTTGTACCTTCATGTGAACTGGTACCCAATATCTTTGTCCGTTTCCTAATCCATTGTGTTTCTGTAGTGTTCATTTATATAAAGGTAGCGCTTAGTTCTAATAGAGTTGGAATGTGTGCTGAGTGTTCCCTGAGCCAAGTGTGGGCACTGTGAGCAAGGGCTATGGGGCAGTGCCCAGAACAATCCAGGATGTTCCTAAGCTCCCCAGTTTCCCTGCTGCTTCTGCCTATTTCCAGGTCTGCTCTTTCTCTGGTAGATGGAGTCTGGGACCATGTCTGAGCCACATGTAGGGTGGTATGTGGGATTGTGCTGCCACGGGAGAGGTGTCCACTGGAGTAGTTAGGATCTGGAGGAAGTAGTTATTTTTAGCAGTTTAGGAGTAATTTTAGCTGAGATAATATCTGCTCTTCCAATTCTTATTAACATAGACCTGTTGTTCATTGGTTGATTTTTTTTGGTCTGCTGCTGTGTGGATTTTTACTCAAAATACCACATGACGATTAACACCACCCAGGTACCTACGGAGTCTGTAAGGTGTAGATGTCAGTGAACTATCAGTACTGCTCTGGGCCCTACTCAGTGCAGGTGTCTTCAGCCTGTGCCAGGAGTCTTAGGCTTGGCCTGGCTAACCTGCTGTCCTTTCCCTTTGCCACTTCTGTCCAGAAGGAAGTCACAGCTCGCTCTCGCATCGCTCGGACTCTGGGTCTCTGCAGGCCAGCCCAGGGCAGCTGCATGCCATCTATGTGCCGGCCAGCAGATCCCTCACTGGGGCTGATGCGGGCAGATATTGGAGTGGCTGCTCTTTCACTGTTTGGGGACCCCTACGAACTGGACCCCTTTGACAGGTGACTGCATGGGTTGTGCCTGCTAGCTCCTGCTAGCTCGTGGGGTCTGGGCACGGGTCAGCCTTAGGTTTTGAGTTTATAAGATAAGAGTAGTGCTCCCTGCCTCGGGTCCTTCTCAGATTCACACAGGCAGTGCACAGAACTTAGGAGTCACTGTCTCCTTGGTATGCATCTCCTCCAGCAGTGAAGAGCCGTCTGCAGACCCATCTTCTCCTCTGAGTGCCAAGAGGAGAGCTCTCTCCCGCTCAGCCCTGCAGTCCCACCAGCCTGTGGCCAGGCCCATCTCCGTGGGCCTCTCGAGGTGCGTGACACCAGTCTTGGGGGCCGTTGGCTGGGCCCCTGTTGTAGCTCTGAAGACCTCAGGGAGCACACTTGGTCTTCCTGCCAGACTCACCACTTGGCCAAATTCTTAGGTGTGACTTCTTTAACAAAGCAACAGCAGAGTGGGTGGAAGTGCTCCCCTCTGACTCCTAGCAGTGGGGCCAGCGTCCAAGTGACTTTGCCCAGTATCTGGTATTTTTCACTGCTGGGTAGGAACCCCTCCCAAGGGAACACAGACCAGGGCTGGGGGTAGCAATGACAGGACTGGAGGTGGCAGCGGCAGTGGGTCTATGCCCACAGGAGGCATCTCCTCACTGCGGTCCCAGAGCCAGCCATAGAGGCAGCCCCTGTTCCTGACCTGCTGGGCAGCATCCTGTCGAGTCAGAGCCTCCTGATGATGAGCAGTGCTGACATCGTCATCCACCGAGACGGCTCCCTGAGTGCCAAGCGGGCAGGTGAGGGCCCATAAGTTTGCACTGTGTTCGAGGCTACACTCTGAGTGTGACCAATGGTGCAAGGTTGCCAGGCACAGGACTCAAGGATGCAGGGTTAGATGGTGCCAGCATTTCCAGGGCAGCTCACAGACCCTCCTCCTCTGTAGCTCACAGCCAGCATGTTCATGGGTGGGGCACATTCCAGCTCAGATAGTGGCCAAAGAGCAGAAGAGAAGAACTCGGCCAGGAGGGGGTCTGAGGGCCCTTGGGGAGTGGCATTGAAGCTGGCAGTAGGATCCCAGCTTCACCGGCAGATGGGACAGAGCAAATAGGTGGCTCAGGTTGCTGAGAACCATCACAGATCACTGAGCTGCTAAAGTGGTAGGAATGGCTGCTGTCTGACCTGTCTTTTTCAGCTCCAGTCTCTCTTCAGAGAAAGCCAGGAGATCTGTCCAGAAGGGAAGAAGCATCCAGGCTTGGAGATGGCCTGCAGCCCAGAGTGCCAGCCTCCGGGAGCCCAGCAGGGAGACTCAGGGGAGACCATCTGTTGGACTCTGGGCTGAGCTGCAGGAGTGGGTCGACCCTGCCCCATGTGTCTGCCTTTACGGAACCTCCCTTGAAGCAAGACTTGCCACCATTGCCTGGCTCTCAGCAGAGCCTATCAGATGGCAGTGGGTCTGGCTCAAAGCAGAGTGGTGCACAAAGGTGTAATGGCATCAGCAGGCTGGGTATGCCTTCTGGGTCTGCCTCAGCTAAGAGTTCCAGTGGCCCCTCTAACTCTCCACCTAAAAGGGCAGCCCTAGGACAGGCCCTGAAACCAGCTCCTAGCAGAGCTGACATCTCAGAGCTGCCTAGGATACCAAAGCTCCACAGGGATGGTGGTGGTGGCAGACAGGACACATCCCCAGCCCATGGGCAGAGTATTGAAATCCCTAGCACCTGCATCAGCCGCCTGACAGGCAGGGAAGGCCCTGGGCAGCCTGGGCAGGGCCGGGCAGAGAGCAAACCCAGCAGCAGGGGTCCCCAGGAGCCCAGCTCTAACACAGGCAGCTCCCGGCTCCCAGCCCCCAGCTCTCACAGCAGTTTGGCCCCACTGGGGACTTCAAGAGGGAAAGGTGTTGGGTCAACCTTTGAGAGTTTCCGGATCAACATCCCAGGGAACACAGCACAGTGCAGCAGGCTGTCCAGCCCGGGCTTCTGTAACACCTTCCGGCCTGTGGACAGCAAGGTGCAGAGGAAGGAGAGCCCTTCACCCCTCTTCTCCATCAAGAAGTCCAAGCAGCTCAAGAGTGAAATCTATGATCCCTTTGACCCTACGGGCTCTGACTCCAGCCCCCCTAGTAGCAGCCCTGAGCACCTTGGCCCCAGTCTGCTGCCTTCTGAGATTACAAGAACCATCTCCATTCACAGTCCCAAGGCTCCTGCATTTCAAGCTGTGCGCTGTGTCACCTCTTACACAGTGGAAGATGTTTTCAGGACAGAGCCCGAGGCCCCTGGTGAGACTGTATACCATGAACACAAGCTGCAGGGCGGGGGTGCTGCTGAGGATACCGCTAACGCAGAGCAAGCAGAGCTGGGTGAGGAGGGGCCCACAGAGAGCCAGGGTGTGGGCCACCGAGGACAGAGGTCATCCACACTAGACCCCTGGGACGATGAAGATGGAGCATCTCACAGCACTTTCTTCAGGTCTGAGGAGCGGACAGTGACCTGTGTGACTGTTGTGGAGCCAGACAGCCCACCTAGCCTGGACGCTCCACAAGCTATCACCCACAGGATTGTGGAGCTGCAGGCCCCATCCCGCTCCCACTCCCACTCCCGCTCCCGCTCCCGCTCCACCTCCAGCTCCCGGGGCAGGAAGAAAGCCAAGAAGAAGAGGGCTAGGGAGCATCAGAGGTCACGCTCCCGGACTCGCTCGGGCTCCAGAGCCTCGCACTCTGTGTCACCTGGAGTGGATGAGCACATCAGGAGGCTCCGGGTTAAGGCCAAGGATCGGAGATCTTCCAGTGACCGAGCCAGCAGCCAGGAGCGAGCAAAGCGGAAGACCAAGGACCGGTGTAAGGACCGGAGATGGAGTACATGGGACTGGGAGCGGAGGAAGTCTAGGTCGCGCTCCGGCAGTCCAGGCAGCTCCCCCTGCAAGCGTCATGAGACCAGAAGAAAGAAGAGGCACCGGTCAGGATCTCGGTCTCGGGGTTGGGACTGCTCCCCACCCAGCAGCTTGGAGAGGTCCCGACGGCACAAGCACTCTCGGCAGAGGAGCCGTGATCGCCCTGACAGGAAGGAGAGCATAGCCCAGCCACGAGAGAGGAGGAAGTGGAGCTCCTGCTCACCTAGCTCTGAGCACAGGGCACAGGAAGCCCAGCGGCCAAGTGCCCATGAGGTGCGACCTCACTCACCAGAGAAAAAGGGGCCTCTGAAGGAGTCCTCCCCAGTACACCCTTCCCAGGAGCAGCCTAGGCCAGAAGGAGACCACCCGGGAGGGCCACCAGCCTTGCCAGAGATATGCATCACACCCAAGGGGATCCAAGCCGAGCAAGCCCTGCCTCCTCCGACCCCTGTACCCATTCCAGTCCCTGAGTTGCCAGCCCAGTGTGCTCCTGAGGACCTGGATTATGCTGACTCTGTAGAGGCCGGCCACATCTTTGAGGACTTTTCAAGTGAAGCCATCTTCATGCAGCTGGATGACATGAGCTCACCCCCATCCCCAGAGAGCACAGACTCCTCCCCAGAGCGGGCCCTCCTGCTGAACCCTATATTGTCCCAGCCCGGCCTGCTGCATGACACCACCCTGGCCACCATCCAGAGGGAGGTGTCAACAATCCACTCCGAAGACATTTTGCAGCCCTCACCCCAGACAGAGGGTCTTCCAGGGCAGCACGCGCCTAAGCAGGATGTGGCAGAGACAGTTGCCACGGCTCCTGGATCCTTGGGTGTGCTACCCACGGGTTTGGATGGCCCCTTGGTAAGCAAGAGCGCTCCTGAGGCAGCCAGGCTTGAGGAGGTGGGGTCACAGGCACCCCTGCTTCGGTCCCGAGCCCTGGTGAAAAGGGTGACCTGGAACCTTCAGGAGGCTGAGGGCAGCACCCTGACCCTGGACAGGGCCCCAAGTGAGTATATGCTTCCAAGGACTGCTGGCTCTTGGGTGTCCCTGTGGGCTAGGGCCAGGAAGCAGCCACCCCAAAGCTGTCATTTCTCCTGGCTCTACTCTTGAGTCCAGCTCCTTGATCTGGGGTCCCTGAGCTGGGATGCTTTCTTGGGGTTTTCCAGCTAGGAAGCAGCATTCTGGCCAGGGCAAGGAACAGGGCACTGACCTGCCTGTGTCGGACCCTCAGGGACACCACTTCACAGGCCACAGAGACCCTGGGAAGGAACCTGGGACACAGAGGACGGAACCCCCATAAGGGCCAAGCATGCACTGTTCTCTGAGCCACCCCCTTCTGGCCAGGCACTCTTGGAGCCTGGGTTCCCAAGCATGGATCCCTCTCAGGTGGGTGCTGGGCTGGATCCAGGGACACCATGCCCTTTGGCCCAGCCCTATGGACTTTGGGAGTGGGGCTGCTTGGGGCTGTACACTCACAGGGTTGTCCTCCCCAGGTTTATAGCCCCAACATGCCTCCTGCCCTGGCTCAGCCCCCTGGCATTCCATCCTATGCCCTGGTCAGCCAACCCTCGGTCCAGTTCCTCCTGCAGGGCAGCCTACCTTTGGTGGGCTGTGGACCAGCACAGAGTCTGGCCCCAGTGCCTACCATGCTGACCACAGCCTCAGAGCCGGCCAGCCAGACCACCACCAACAACTCAGAGGAGAAAACCACCACTCCCAGGCCAGCTGGAGAGAAGACCAAGAAGGAGGAGGTGAGTGTGCCTGGGCTGTCTCACTTCAACATCTGAGGGTGGTTTTTTTTTTGTTTTTTTTTTTTCTTTTTGGCAGTAGTGGGGACCAGACCACTAAGTTACAGCTCAGCCCAAAGCCTACCTTCCTGGGATAAGTGCAGTGGTAGGAAGTGCTGGTATTGCCCTTGGTGCTCCTCTGCCTCAGCACAGGCCTGTCCTGGCTGCCCAACCCTTGGTCACATATGTGTCCTTGCTCCTAGTATATGAAGAAGCTGCATATGCAGGAGCGGGCAGTGGAGGAGGTGAAGCTGGCTATCAAACCGTTCTACCAGAAGCGTGAAGTGACCAAGGAGGAATATAAGGACATCCTGCGCAAAGCTGTCCAGAAGGTGGGCTGGCAGGGGCGCGTGTGCGCATGTGTGGGTGTGGGGGTGTGTGTGTGTGGTGGACCTGAGGTTGGGAACAGCTCATGTCCTGCGTGGGGTAGATCACTGCCTTTCCATCCAGTGGCATTGGTCCCATCTCCCCTGGCTGTAAGGTAGTGGAGAGCATGTTTAGGTTGGGATGGTCCACACCCAGCCTACAGGAGGAAAGCGGGCCTGGAAGGACATGGGCTGTGGGACCAATCTCAGGCTTCCTCCTAATGGACACACACCGGGACCCTCAGTAGGCCATGTGCGGGCAGAGCAAAGGGTGGATGGTGTGACCAGGCATCAGGGTGTCCATCTTTCTCCAGATATGTCACAGCAAGAGCGGAGAGATAAATCCTGTGAAGGTGGCCAACCTGGTCAAGGCCTACGTAGACAAGTACAGGCACATGCGCCGACATCGGAAGGCGGAGGCCACTGAGGAGCCACCCACCCCAGGGATGGAGGCCTGAGACATTTCAGTCTTGCCTCCCAGTCCAAGGCACAGAACCGGGGTACTAGCCTGCTACTAGTGGGGTTCCTGTGACAGCATCTGCACTAGTCTTGCTAAGTTTAAAATTGGACTTTTTTATATGTATATTATAGATACATGGTTTCCATCGTGTTTTAATTTATCAAAAATGGCTTATCTTTAGAAAGCTCTGTGGACTCAGTACTTGAAGGTGAAGCCTTTGCAGGCCAGGAGCCTGTCACCTGGCTGAGGAGCAGGGCTTGGACCCATCCCTCTGGCCTGCATGGTGGGATTAGCTGTGCACTGATTGCACTTCCCACTGACTCATGCTCCTGTGAATACCTGAGATTTGCACTCAACCAGCAGCTGCCCAAGAGGCAGAGTTCAGAGTGTGGGACCAGGAGGCTTGAGGGGGCACAGGACACATGATGTTGCTCACCCTCCCCAGGGCACCTGTGCCAGTGAGTAGCCCCCTATCTCTTAAGGTGTGTGATTCAGTTCTCCATCAGGAGAATAAAGGCGTGGGGAGGTGAGGAGCAGCCCAGGCCCAGAATCCCCAGGCCCCAGTCAACACTGCCTGTCACAGCCCTGCAGACCCGAGACTACCGGATCCATGGCAACACTGGCTCTTGGCTCTTTATTGGGGGCAGAGGTTCCAGCCTAGGCCGGCTGCTCCAGCTCCATGAGGAAGTGCTCAATGTCATCATAGAGACTGCTGGTGCTTGACAGGCACAGGCCCAGGCTGCTGCTGTCCAGGGAAGATGTGCCCTCACGCTGCACAACCTCCAGGTGTGTCCGGCACAGCCTTGGCTCCACCTGCAGGGAGGCTGTCTGTCAGGGTACCCCAAGGCCACAGAGGCTGCACGCTGGCTGCACGCTGGGCATACCTGCCTCACCTTCACTAGGACCAGGCTCTTCTCCTTGGGCCTCCTAGCTGACAGGTCCTGCCCAAAGCCCAGGTAGATGGTGTAGTGGGGTGAGCCTTGGCGCCGCCGGGCTTGGAACTCCCCTAGCTCTGCAGGAGGGGCTGGGTGAGAGGGGTGGGGTAGGTCCCAGGACCCTCCAGGCAGTCCCCTCAGCAGGCCTCAACTGACCTCGGAAGAAGATGCTGAAGTCAAAGATTGGGGTGTTGTAGTTGCGCTCCAGTAGCCGGGCTGGGGTGGAGGGGCTGGCAGAACCCTGTGAACTGCCCACCTCCCAGTACACCTTGCACTTGCCCATGCGCCGGGCCCATAGCGCCACGCCAGCCAGCTCCAGCTGCAGCCCAGGGGCCACATGCTGCAGCAGCTCCTCAGTGTAGCGCAGCTGTTTCTGATCTGGCAGCTCAGCAGGGCTGGGGAAGACCACCTGCTGGGGCTGGAGGGCCTGGCTGCCCACCCCTGGGGGATTGTACAGGAACACGCAGCTGGGATGCCCCACCACTTTGTGCAGCACTGTGCGGCCCTTGTACATGATGGTCACATCCAGGTCTCCAGGGCTGGTCTCTGTTGTCAGGGCCAGGGACCGAGGCCTAGGGCAGGGCACAGGCTCCACTGCCCATGCTGCAGGCAGCTCCTTGGGAGGCTTCACTGGGCCTGTGGTGACAGGGGACACTCAGGTTACCACACTGTGGCCCACACCGATCTGCTGGGCCACTCCATGGTGCCCCAGCCTTCAGTACCCTCACATTCTTCTCAAGGGTCAGTTCTGAGAGGTCCTCCCTGCCCTTGGCCAGCCCAGCTGCCCACAAGGCACAGCCTCTCACCAGGAGCCTGTGGTGGAGCAACTGGGTTTACTGCCATCAGCGCAGCTTCCTGCAGCTGTGGGGTATCTCCCAGGAGAGACTGCTGCAGAACCTGGAGTAAGAGGTCCCCTGTGCCACCAGCCTGGGTGGGTAAAAGCTTGGGGCTGTGGGCTCAGCATTTCTTCGCACAAGCAGCCCTATGCACCCACATGTCTGCAACAAGATGACAATGTGAGCAGCCCCCAACCGTGCCCCCCAGAGACAGCAGAGACTACCTGTGTGGGCTGGGCACCTCTCAGGGCCTCTTCTTCCCCCTGGTTCATTGCTGGGCCTTCTGAGGGAGAAAGAGAGGGCAGCATGAGGGCTGGCCCTACACCTGCGTCTGGCCTCCTTGTTACCCCGCTCCCCAGTGACCTGACACCTGAGCAGCCCAGGGGTCTGGTAGTTTCCTAGGCCAGTCCCAGACCTTAAATGGAGACAAGGCATAACTTTGGGCCCTAAACTGCCCTCCTGTGTGGGTTAGGGGTCTCTAGTGCCAGGGTTCCTTTGGAGCCCGCTAACCCACAGCCCTAACTGCTATAGCCCTCCACGGAGTCTCTCACCTCTACACCCCCACTCCAGGCTGACTGCATACACTTTGTGTGGGTCAGCGAGGTCCCCGGAATTGTCCTGCAGCATCACGAAGCGCTGCGTGCTGTGCAGAGCACAGCGAAAGTTGGTTTTCCAGCCGGCTCGTTCTGCAGCCTCAGCGTTAGGGGGCGGTGGGCCACCCCCAAAGCTGCTGGGTGGCCACCTGCCTCGGGCCACCGCCCAGGCCTGGGGAGGATGATGGAGAAAGTGAGAGGGGCGGGGCCTCCGGGGGCGGGGCCTCTGGGGCTGCGTGGGGGGAGGGGTGGCTCCCACCTTGAAAATTTGCGCATCAGCTTCACCCAGGTCCTTGCGCGCAAAGTGCTTCCACGGTACGCGGAACACAGTGTGTGCCTTGTCCAACCACCGCAACCCCTCGTAGCGACCGCTGCTGACCTCGCCCAGAAGCCACTCTCCGAACCGCACGCGCTGCGCTGTCCTGCGGGCGGGGTTGCCACCCTGGTCAGCAGAGCACCGTGCACAGAGCCGGCAGGGAAGGCACGGGTCTCACCTCTCTGAGGCCGTGGCCATGGCGCCTGCTGCAAGGTCGGGGCTGGGGGCGGTGAGGGGCAGTGGCTTTCACGGCAGGGGAGCCGGGGTTCTGACACTTCAGCTGCCAGTGGAGGCCACAGGTAGCGTCGCCAGATGTCACGGGTGTGACCAACTGGACAGGGTCACAGATGTGGATAAGGCTTGGCGCCACCTCAGCGTGGATTCTGGGGCCGAGGTGGCTGCGGATGTGACTTCAGATGCGGTGGTGTGTGCACGTGAAGCCACAGATGTTGGCCCAGCGTCCGGGCCTGTACAGTGGTGACAGGCAACAGGCGGGACCCTGGTGGAAGAGGGAGGTGGTGTGGAGGGGCGGGCGCAGGCCGGGGAAAGTGAAACTGGGCCCCGCGGGGAAAGCGAAACCTACCATATGCTGCGGTGCCCGCCTGCTTCTGGCCCCGCACCCCAGCTCGGCCCATGGTCCACTTATCCCCCGACCGGAGCGGCCCCAGCTGCTCTGCCCTGACTCTGCGGCCCACCGCCCTCGGTCTCTGTGGCCCTGCACTTCCTCCCCAGCTGTTGTCCGCGGAACGGATGAGGGCTCCGCGGGGCTCCGCAGGGCCCAGCTCCCTCTCCTCCCATGGGTCAGGGGTCGCGCATACCTGGGTGCAAGAGCCGCGGCCGGTTGGGATGTATTAACTCCGAGAGGAAATGCGGCACTTTTTATAGAGTCCCGGCCGGGAGGCGCGGCCTGGAGACGGATTGGGGACGGGTGGGGCGGGGCCAGGGCTTGCAGGTGGGCGAGATGTCTAGTGCTGGTTCTCTGGGGACGCTGGCACCCTTGGCCATGCGCAGACACGGGTGAGGGCGGCCGAGTGGAGATGCAGTGGGACAACCAGTATCCCCAGAAAGAGGAGAATCCGATCCCAAGATGAGCCAGGCCCTTTTTGTGACTTCAAATGTGCACAGGAGGTGGAGGAAACAGCAGTGTCTGTTGGGTTACACTGAGGAGGGCTTAAGCAGAGCGTCCAGCCAGCGCTGGAAATGAAACCTTTGGGAGGAACTGAAACCATGGGGCTGCCTGCCAGGTGACACCTGCTAGAAACTCCCCAGTATAGGAGACAACCCAGACCTCGATGTCCAAGAGCCATGGGGACCACGACCCACCCAATGCCCACGGCGAACCCGACATTCCATGGCTCCAGGGTCAGAATGGACACTTTATTCTGGAGGAGAGGACAGCAGGGCAGGCAGTGCTAATGTAGGTGGAGTCACCCAGCTGGTCAGGGCAGGCAGTGCTAATGTAGGTGGAGTCGCCCAGCTGGTCAGGGCAGGTAGTGCTAGATGTAGGTGGAGTCGCCCAGCTCATCATGGGGACTCCTCTCCTGGTCTGTGTCCTCTTCGCCGCTGCCCTCAGAGTTGCCATCCCCGTCCTCGACAGACTCGGGTGTGTTGAGGACCACGACATCAGCTTCTGCGCCAATGTCCTCCCCAAACCACACAGCCTTGTAGCCACCCTCAGGCCGCCGCTCTTTGGTCAAGATGGACCTCACAGCCGAGGGGCTGTCCCCAGCAGCTCTGATGGCCACAGGGGACTCAGGGCCACTGGGCTCTGGAGGTTGGGGCTCAGAGTTGGGCAACTTGGAGCGCAGGGGCGCAGGATCCAGGGGTATAGACGATGTCTCCACAGGTGTGGGGCCTGGCTTAGGGCTGGATGCAGATGCCTTAATGACCTCATGGTCATCCAGGAAGGCCTGGTTATCAAAGCCACGGGACTGGGACTCCTGGAGGCCAGCAAGGGCATCAGGGGCAGTGCCTAGGCTCCAACTCCCACAGTGCTCTGTAGGTCTGTCTTCCAGGCTTCTCTGCTCTCCTGCCTGCCCTCTCCCTCTGTACTCATCCTTCTTCCCTGTCACTGCCCCTGCCCATCCCCTCACTCCACCTCCCCATTTCTCATTGCTCCTGCTCGCCCCACCCCACCCTACCTGTCTTAGTGTCTTTTGCTAACCTGTACCCCTGAGTCCAGCCCCAGGCTCACCACAGCTTTGCTGGAGCAGCAGTGCAACCGGTGCCCATAGTGCTTAGTGAGGAGCACAACCAGGGCAATGAGGGCGAGCAACAGCAGTGCACCCAGCACCCCTCCCAAGATCGCCATGTCCACTGTGGAGAAGCGCTGGTCCTCTGGGCCATGGCTGTCTTCTACAGTGGTGTCTTCTGGTGTCCCTGCAGAGGCCCCGTGGCCACTTAATGTTGGAGGAACATAGTTCTATCCTCACCATTCTGTACCAGCCTGGGCATCCCGAAAACAAGCTAGGCCAGGACTGGTCCCAAGAGCTGAGGTTCCAGGGAGCAAGTGCTTTGTCCTGCCAAGAGACCCTGTGAGGACAACAGGGCCCAGGACAGCAGGCTGCTGCAGGACGGCAGTGCAAGAGTGTGACAGGACAGTGGAGGAGCCCTTAGAGGAGGCTCTCTGTGGCCTCTACACCCACTCACCAGTGCCTCACTTAGACCAGATGTGGGGCCCCTATATCTGCCCAGTTTCCTTCCCTCTTTGTGGGTAGTAGGGTGTTGTCCCTGGGCTTTGTGAATGTGTCCCAGTGACCATGCCCAGTGGCCTCTACACCAGGGAACTGGTCTATTTACCTCCAGCCTGCCAAGGCTCCCCTGGGGAATGGGTTTGGATTCCAGAAAGGTGCTGGCCCATGGCCACCACACACAAGCTTGGGTGGCCTCCCTGTATCCAAGTACCCCAGGTCCTGTCAGTGGTACCATCTTTTCTGACAGGGTCTCACTGTATTGTCTGGGCTACTTCAAATTCATGGGCTCAAATGATCTTTCTGCCTCAGCTTCCAGAACAGCTGGGACAGCAGGAAGCACACTATACTTACTTATGCAATTTTTTTTTTTTTTTGGCTGTTTGTGTTTTTTGAGGCAGAGTCTCATTTTGTAGTGCAGGCTGGCCTTGAACTCATTATGTACTCCGGCTGGCTTGGAACTCCTGGTAATCCTCCTGCCTCAGCCTCCCAAGTGCTGGGATTATAAGTGTGCACTACTATGCCCTGCTCTGTTATGAAGTCTTCATTTCCAACCTGTGTCTCTCCTAATCTTTACAAGAGTGCTTTCCATTTTAAGACCTAAATTACAAACAGCCCTAGAAATTGTAGGGCTCACTGAATTCCAAATCCGGTTACTGCCCCTACATTGGGTCCCTGGGTCCAGCTGCCCCAGAGATCCAACCCCTCCTTGGGTTCCTGGTGTGGGCAGACTGGGTCAGCCTGGGTGGGTCCTGGCCCAGAGCACCCCCAGGACCACCCAGGGCCTCGAGTCAGGAAGGGCAAGTAGAGTGGGGACTACCTGAGGCTGGGGAGGTCCTGCTGGACCCAGACGGCGTTGACCGAGAGGTCCCTGGCTTCAGGGTCTGAGCTGAGAACCCACCAGGAGTGACTGGCCAGGGGGAAGAGCTGGTTACCACCCTGGTGGTCGTTGGCTGAGAGGTCCCTGGCTTCAGGGTCTGAGCTGAGACCCCACCAGGAATGGCTGGCCGAGTGGTGGTGCTGACTCCTACACCAGGGAGCCCCTCAGGTGTGGCAGGGACGGCAGGCCTCAGCGTTGTGCCTGAGGATGGGTGAGGGCCAGTGGTCCCCCCAGGGCTGGTCACAGGGGTCCTTGAGAAGCCCCAGGGGGCCAGTGCTGGCCAAGGACCCTATTGTTCTCCTGGTCTCTGGGAATGGGGGCATCTCTGGAGGTCCTGGGAACCAGGGCTTGCCTCCCTCTACTTGCCCCAGTGGAGGAGCCACCAAGCTGAGGGATCCCAAGGCTCACCTATAGTGGGGGGTGCCTTCTCTGAAACCCAAATCTCAGCAATGGCAGTCGTTGTACCCCCAGTCACGGTGTTTGTAGCCTCCACCTGGGGCAGGAAGGGGGCTTGACCTTGCTGAGACTTTCAGCACCCCCTTTCCTCGGACACGCCACCCCACCTCACCTCTGCGTAGAAGATTCCCTCATGCTGCAGCACTGTGGCAGTCAGCACGGTCTCCCCCTCCATCCGGAACTCAGAGCAGTTGGTGATTTGGTATGTGATGGCCGAGTTGAGGTCCTGGACGTGGCCACAGTGGTCCTGGGTCTCAGCCACCCCAAGTCCATCCCAAACCACCCACACAGTCAGGAATCAAACCCAGGGACCCACTCAGGTCCCAGGGTTCTTACTGGGGAAGAGGGGGGTGCATACCGGGAAGTCAGGGTCCTGAGCCTGGATCCTCAGAGGCTGGGACGGGGAGGTTGCATCCCTGACGGCCACACCAGCCCCAGAGCCAGGTGCCACAATGCCACGATACAGGTTCTGGGGAAAGTGGGGCAGGCTGCCGGTGGCAGAGCGGGCTTCCACAGTGACCTGGGTCACTGAGTAGCGGGCCTGGTCAGCCTGGTCCCCCTAGGGAGACAAGGAGGCAGCAGTGACCACAGGGGCTTAAAGGTGGCACTGAGGCTCCCATAGCCCACTCCACACTGCACCCACCCTGATCAGCAAGATGAAGGTTGTGGGGCTGGGAACGATTTTGGCCATGGTGAGGTTGCCAGAGTCTGGGTCAATGGCAAAAGTGTTGTCTGTGTTCCCTGGAAGGGGTGCAGCAGTCAGGGCTGGCCCCTGCAGCCAAGGTTCAGAACCCCAGCTGGGCTGGGGCTTGGGTGGGTGCTTTGGGGGCGGGGCCTGGTCTTCACTCACCTCCCACAATGCTGTAGATGATGCGTTTATTGATGGCCTGGTCCCCATCCACTGCATAGATGGGTCCAGGATGCAGGATAAGGGGAGATGGCTGTGGGGAAAGGAACCTTGTGGGGGCAGTACAGAGGGGCCCATGTTTTGGAGGGGTGAGCACTTGGAAGAGGTGGGGTTCTCACAGCTAGACATCTGACTGTTGGCATAGCACAGGCTCCAGGGCTCCTGCTGTCCCTACCACTGGCCCCCATAGTGACCACAAACTGGGCCAAGGGGCAGCTGCCTTGGGGGGTACATCCTGGGCCTGTGGTGCCACATTCTGACTGGCCTTGCAGGGCCCCAGGCCTTCCTGGGTTTTCCTTGTGTCCACCTAGCACCCAAGGTTGGAGACCACGTTCACCAAGTAAGAATGTGCACATCAGCTTCAAAAGCAGAGCCAAAACTGCTCCAGTGCCCTGGTCCCCACCTGTGCCTCCTGATACCCATTCTGGACTCCAGCTGGTCCAGGCTACCCCTCACCAGAGCCCCGTGGGGACAGTCCTCCCCCAGGACCCTGTTACCAGGATGTGCCCCGTGGGGACAGCCCCATTGTACTGGGCCTGGATGCAGACATAGCCATCTGAGTAGGAGCAGGGTAGGAACCAGGGGGGCCTCAGGTCAGCCGGCAGCACGTGCAGGACCAGGGTAGCCGTGGCTGTGTGGCTGAGCTCCACGTCCTCCTCCCGAGTGTCCTGCAAGAACAGTCCTGATGCCGTGTCAGGTTGGGAGCAGCTTGGATGGGGCCCTGGCAGGGCCAGGGTGCAGGGTACATGAGGGCCTTACCCGGACCAGCAGCTGGAAGGTCATGTCCTGCCACTGGTAGTAGTCCAGAGATCGCTCCAGCCACAGGGCCGGGCGGTTCACCCCCTCCAGGGAGAAGAAGCTGCTGGCATTCTGGGGGGGGGGGACACTGCCTGAGATCTTGGCAGGTGAGGATGGGGCAGCCAAGGGGTCTGTGTTGGGGTCAGGGCAGCACCAACCGGGGTCACTTCCTGGAGGGTGTAGAACAAGATGTCCTCTTTGTCCTTGTCGGTAGCTGTCAGTTCAGCCTCAGGGATAACTATCGTGTTCACTTTGGTGTCCTGGTCAGGGAGGAACTCAGCTGGGCTAGGTGGGCTTGTGGGCTCCAGTGACAGGGTGGACTCAGGCCCACACTCGTCAGGCCCAGATGGCACCAGCTCTGGCTGCCCTGACTCACCTCCGCCACATCCCACTCCTGGGTCTCAAAGGGGAACTCCGGGGCATTGTCGTTGACATCTAGCACGGACACCAGCACTACCAGCTGTGTTACCTGGGGACCACAGCCTGTCAGCCTCATCCGTCCTCCAGGCACTGCGGCTGCACTCCTGGCCCTGTCCTTCCTCCCTTCCTTCCTGCATTCACTCATCCCTTCAGTGATTCATTCCTTTCCAGGCCCACCCAGCAGCCGGAGCTGCAAGAGCCTGCCCTGAGGTCTCTGGTCCTGGCGGGGTCACAGGGAACAGAAAGTGAGCGGCAAAGTATGGCCGAAGGGACAAGAGCTCTGGGGAGCAGGCAGTGTCGGGAAGAGACCAGCAGGATCTCCTGAGAGATAGGGCACACATTTGATCATCTTCCAAGAACAAATGCAGTCCAGTTTCCTACCGGACTGACCCATTTAAAGACATTTTCAGGAGCATGAGCCATGGTGTCAGGTGGACTCTGCTTGGGCCCAACTCAAACAAAACACCAAGGCCGACTCTCCTGGACCAAGAGTAGAATCTGGGGCTTGGTGCACACCTCATGGCAGCTCCCGAGACCACATTTAGGCAGGAGGGGTCCATAAGGGGTCCAGATAACTGTTAGGGACACAGACTGAGGTCTTGTAGGTGACATGCTGAGCACAGGGAAGGGGAGGAAGGATGAGGCTTGGTCTCATTGGGACCTGTCTTTGTACATTTGCCTTAAGAGAGGCTAGGAGAATGGAGCAGGCTGGGCCTGGGTGGGCACTCTGGCACCCCAGGAAGGCACGTATCCATGCAGGACAGGGCAGGTGGGAGGAGCGCGTCCAGGCTGCATCCACATTGGGCTTGACTGCAAATTGGGAGGCAGCCCGGGAGCTCTGCAGGGCTAGACTTGTTTTACAGCTTCTCTGGGTTCATCATGCACAGGGACAGGTGGAGCAGCAGGTCGAGGGAAGGTTCATGGGAGCATGCGCTGGGGCCGGGCCCTGCAGGGACTCAAGGTGAGAGGGTGGGCACTGGGTCCACCTGTCATGCTGGACATGCAGGGGGAGGATAGGGTAGAGGGACACCGTGGAGCCACTCAGTGCCCGTGGAGACCCTGCAGGTGTGGGGCTGGGGCCTGGAGGCTGCCGCTAGATGTGGGGATGGTCCTCCACTGGGCGTGGGGTCCAAAGCTCAGGGCAGAGTCTGGGCTGAGGTAGTGTGGGCGTAGTTGGAGATGGACATTCGACAGTGACCCAGGGTGAGGTCACTCAGGAGCCACCTCGAAAGCTGTGCCGGGGGTGAGGAGGACTCACCATTGTGTTGCCCCTCATGCACTCCAGGTGAGCCTCCAGCATGGTGTTCTCCTGTGGGCCACACAGGTCTGTGACCCCCAGTTCCATGGGTAGGTGTCCCTTGGAGTCCCCATTACCACTGTCACCCTCAAAGCCCCATTCCATCCTGCACAGCCCAGACCCCAGCACTCTCTACAAATCCTCCCCATAGGAACCCCAGCCTGTTGCTTGTACCTCGTAATCAGGGGTCACATTGAGGAACAGCTGGTTCCCCAGGATCCGGAAGGCGGAGGGGGTGGACAAGGGCCCCAGGGTGACATGCTGGCCATTTGGGATGGAGATGTTCACCAGGGGCCCAGTGATCTCTGTGTTCTCCTCGACACTGATCAAGGTCTTGTCCACCGAGCAGACTGGGAGGCGGAGGGGACAGTTGGCACTTGCCACCCCCTCCCCCATGCCCGCCCACCTCCCAGCCAGCACCTACCCTGGTCCTGAGCTGCTGCCCCTGGAAGTTGGCCAGGCAACATGAGGAGCAGCACCAGGGGGGCCCACAACAGGGCCCTGGCCCCCATCTTGTCTGCTGTCACCTGCCGGAAGGGTCTGGTAGCCTGCGGTCCAGGGCTGGGCCTTCCCTGCCTCAGAGACGAACTTCGCCCTGCCAGGCGCCCCGCCTTGCTTTATGGCCCTGATGACGGCTCCACCAAGGGGGTTCCCGCAGGCCGGCCAGGCTAGGCTACTGCCCTGGAGGGGACCTGGGTGGCATTCAGCCTGAGCCAGACCTCATTCAGATGTCTCAGGGAGGGGCTGCTCAACAAGGGCACCAAACACAAGGTGTAAAAGATCTGAGGCTTCTGGGGACCATAGACCTGGGAGAGGGCTGGGAGAGGGCTGGGGACAGGGCCTGAGGACAAGGCCAGGGGACAGGGCTGGGGACAGGGCCAGGGGACAGGGCTGGGGACAGGGCCAGGGGACAAGGCTGGGGGATATGGCTGGTACTGTGCTAGTCGGGGTTGGAGTGGCTGTGAAGGGTGGTAGGTCTGAGAAGCTCTGTCCTTGGCTTTGGGTTCACCCCCTCCTCACTGCCACCTGCTTGCTGCTGTCCTCAGTGTCCTCTGGGCCAGGTCCCCAAGGTCTCTTCTCAGGGTGCACATCCCTCTTAGGCCCCTCGCTGCCCTGGCTGAGGGACAGGCTCTGGTGTGCTAGGGCGCCCCCTGCCTGTCAGAAAACTCCGGGTGTGTGGAACAGGGTCACAGCAGAGAGATGGAAGGACTTGGGCACCTGGGTGCTCCTAGGACTTTGGTGGGGCTCTCAGCCTCCCATCTCTCTCTACCTTCCCCCCAAACCCTGAGCTGGTATCAGGAGGGAGGCTCTCTCTGGCCCCCAGACCTTTGTGTAGCACTCAGCGCCCATGGGCTCCTGGCCACTTTCAGTGTGCCACCATCCTGCCTCAGCTGCCTGTTGTGGTGACAGCCCTGTCTCCTTCCCAGAGGTGTTGATGGCACCATCTCCATGCCCTGAGCCACGCAGCCAGCACCCATGCAGCAAGACGTCCTCCAGGGCCTCACACTTGGGTGCTCCTGGAGACCCAGGTGTGCATCCTGTGGACATTCAGCCATGCAACTGGAGACCGGAGCCCCATGTGAAAGGAGATGGGTGCTGGGCATGCAGCCAGTGGACAGAGACAGGGTGAGGTGCCTGACGGCCCAGGATTCAAGGGTGGCTGCTGAATGGAGGAGTGTAGCCCCCCACCTGATGCCCGCTGAGCAGAGACAGAGCTGTGGTCTGGGAGCCCTGGGAACTCCTTCCTTTATTGGCCTCAAATACAGCCAGCCCCAGCCCCGGCCCCCGACCCTGGCCCCACCCCTGGCCAGCCGCTGGACTCCTCCTCCTCTTCATCAGGGCGCTGCATGGCTCCAGCCAGCTCTGAAATTTCAGCCCCAGGCCTGGAGTCAGGAGGCAGCCATGGAGATGGGGCATGGCCAAGGGGGCGCCCCAAGGGCATCCTGCAGAGACAGCGCCTTAGGGACCAGGACTGGCACCCAGCCCCCTGCCCTCAGAGGGGGCTGAGGACACTCACCAGGCCTGCAGAGTGCATGTGTTCAGCCATAGCAGGCACAGCAGGCTGTCCACAGGCTTGGACCCGGTGGTACTGTTCTCTGCGTCCTGCTCGCTGTCCCCCCAAATCAGAATCAGGCACCTGTCCTTGTCCCCCACCTGCCCGTCCTTCCACGGCTCCCCGGTCACTCACCTGCGCTTGCCCACCAGGCCCTGCAGCAGGCGCTGCAGCCGGGCGCTGTCCCGCAGACGGCTTAGCTCGCTGGTGAACGTCCCATCTGAGTGTCGTGCGGCCCTGAGGATGGGTTGGCTCTGGGTCAGGTCAGATGGGGGAGGGGGGCTCCCCTGGGCCTCGAGGCTCACCTGGGTGTCGCAGGGCGTGCAGCCGGGCCCCCAAGCAGCAGCAGCAGCAGGAGCAGCAGTATTAGTGGCGATGGGCAAGGGGCCATGATGGGTGCAGTGCCAGACACTGGGCCCCCAAATCAGTGCTGTGTTTTATAGGGGCCCTGGCGCCACGTAGTCTGGATGCATCGACCGAGAGGGAAGGTCAGGGCCACCCCCCCAGCTGTCACTGCTACCTCCCGCCCCTCTGCCATGTGGGGACAGCACGGTGGCCAGGCGCACAGAGCCCTGGGGTGTGGCCACCAGCTGGTGCTCAGGCAGGCCAAGAGGATGTGGTGGCGCCAGGGTGAGGGGATTGGGACTGCAGGGAGGGGGCAGCCTGGAGACCTGCCAGACTCTGGCCAGGGTTGAGCTGGCCAGACCTGGAAGCCCTGGGGTGGGGTGGGGCAGGCAGTCAGAGCAGCAAAGGAAGAGAGACTCCAAAGGACTCAGAAAGTGACTTTAAAGCCCGTTTCCCAAGGCCCTGCTGACTGTTATGGTTGACCAATGCTCCTGCTAAATCTCAGTGTGGCATTTGAAAAACAACCAAGAGAGCTGGCTATGGCTCTCTCGGCTATGGTGCAGGTCTGTGATCCCAGCACTTGGGAGGCTGAGGCAGGAGGACTGCTGTGAGTTTGAGGCTAGCCTGGGACAAAGGGACTTCAAGGCCAGCCTGAACTACACAGTGAGGACCTGGTCTAAAAGAAAAGAAAAGAAAAGAAAAGAAAGAAAGAAAGAAAGAAAGAAAGAAAGAAAGAAAGAAAGAAAGAAAGAAGAAAGAAAGAAAGAAAGAGAAAGAAAAAGAAGAAAGAAAAAAAGAAAGAAAGAAAGAAAGAAAGAAAGAAAGAAAGAAAGAAAGAAGAAAGAAAGAAAAAAGAAAGAAAACATGTTTTACAGCAGTTTGGTTTACAGAAAAATGAAGTTGAGAGTCGAAACCCTCTTTAATCTCACACCCCTCACCAGGGTTCAGTTATCTTTTATTTAAAACATTAACACACAAACCCAGCCGTGGTGGCTCCCAGGCTACAGGCTGTGCCTGAACGCCACTCCTTTTCAGGACTGCGTGCTCTTTGTAAGGACGCACAGTTTTTTCTGTTTAGTTTTTGATACAGGGTCTTGCTATGTAATTCAGGCTGGCCTTGAACTCACAACCATCTTCCTGTCTCAGACTCCCAAGTGCTAAGATGGCAGGGGGCGCCACCATGTCCAGCTGTTTCTACCTTTCCCATATGGTGAATTGTGTTGCTACAACAGGATGTCCACATTTTGTCTGAATGCTTGTTTTCAGGCCTTGGGGATGTATTCCACAACGGCAGACTCTTGCTGTGAGTTAAAATGTTAACTTTTTTCTTTTTGCACTGCTGGAGATGGAACCACGTGACACCCTGTACCACATCCCAGCCTCAGTGTGTGCAGCCCATGGGACCTTCTGGGCTGGCACCCACACGGTCAACAGCAAGGGCGTGGTCCCCACAGCCTCACAGCACCAGCTCTGGCCTGCAGTCCACCCTGGCCAGCTGAGCAAAGCAGGTATGCACTGTGACTTGGGGGCGGGGTTTCCCTTCATTTCCCTGGTTACTAATGAGATTGGGTGTCTTGTCAGGTGCTTCTTGGCCATTTCTACATCTTTTTTAATTGATTTTTTTGAGACAGAATCTTGCTTTGTAGTTGAGGCTGACCTTAAGCTCACTGTGTAAGCCTGGCTGGCCTCAGACTCAGTGATCCTCCTGCCTCAGCCACCCCAGGGCTGGCCACTTCCACATCATCTTTGAAGAAAGGTCTGTCCAAGCCTTTACTTACTTTTAAATGGAGTTGTAAGAGTTCTCTTCATGTGTCCTGCTTTATACCCTCCTCAATCTGTTTTTTAAATATTTTCTCCTATGCTGTGGGTTTTTCTTTTTCTCTTGATAGTATAACTTCTTTAAAGACATGGTCTCACTGTGCCCAGGCTGGCCTCAAGCTGATAGGCTCAGTGGTCCTTTTGCCTCAGCTTCCTACGCAGCTAAGATCACAGGCCGTGCCACACACCTGGCTCCCTCACAGCAGCTCCAAGGCACAGCAGACTAATTCTAATTGCAACGCAACTATTTTGTGTCTGCTGCTGTTTTTGTGCTCCATCACAATTAAGACACCAAGGCTGAGGCTGAGTCATGAAGATCTGCCTTGTATTTTTAGCTAAGAGTTTAATGTTTTAGATATTATATTTATATTTTTGGTACACAATAAGGCATTTTTTTTCACAACAGGGAAATGAACCTGAGGTCTTTGCACTAAGCTACATTTCCACCCTTTATTTTGAGACAGTATATCACTAAACCACTAAGTTTCTCAGGTTGAGCTTGAAATTGTGAACCTCCTGCTTCAGCCTCACCAAGTGCTGGGATTAGTTATTCTCCATGGTATGAGGTAGGGTCCAGCTCCATCCTTTTCTTGTGGATCGCCAGCTATTTCAGCACCATGTGTTGAAGATGTTCTTCCCCATGCACGGTTGGGCACCTGCATGCATCAGCTTTTCATTTCTGGGACCAAACACCTGATTTACCTACTTGACAGCAGGAAGGGTTCCCGTTGGCTCACGGCTTCAGAGGTACAGGTCTATGACTGGGTAGAACCAAGGCAGAGGCAGAGACAGGGCAAGAGTCAGAGAAAAAGGCATCAGGAACCAGGTACTGTCCCCAGAGTCACACCCACTACCTCCCCCCAACCAAAGCATCTCTCAAGTCAGCCTTGTGAAAAGGTCAGCTGTGACTTGGGGTTACACCGAGCCCCTCAGTTCTGTTCCACAGAGCGGCATGTTTGTACAGTACCATACCCTTGGTTCCCAAAGATTTGTGAAGCTTTAACATTTTTTTTAGAGGAGAATATATTTATTGAGAGAAAGGAAGCTTCTGTCTGGGAAAAAGACAGAGTCCCAAGTGGGTTGCCTGAAGCTTTAACATTTTGAAATTTTGAAGACTTCTAGTTTTCTTTTTCAGAATTCTTTTGGTTATTTGGGGTTCCCTACAATTCCACATGAACTCTAGGATCAGCTTTCCTATTTCTCCCTGCTAGTCCCACTCCAGCTTGTTTGGTTTTCCTGAGACAGTGTTGTGCTTTTTAGTACAGGCTGGCCTCAAACTCCCTGTGATCCGCCTGCCTCAACCTCCCCAGTGCTGAGATTACAGGAGTGCACCCCCACCCTTACCCCACCTCTAAGTTTGTTTTTTAGGTTCAGTGGGGGCTTTCTTGGGATTTTCTACAGATAAGATTGTGTCATCAGCACAGAAACACAGAACGTTTTTCCCTCCAATACTGAGTGTCTCTTACTTGTTTCCTTCACCCATTTCTTGGTGGAGAACTTCCACAGACAGAAGTCATACACCAGCCTTCGAATCCTTCTCCTGGTTTCCGAGATATGGGTGGGTGTGGCAGTGAGGTCATCACAGGCTTTTCTTCAGGTTCCCCGGCCTGCAGATGGTCTGGGTGCTGGGGTGGAGCCCAGCTATCCCATCACACATGTATTCCAGTCAGTCAAATGCTTTTGCTGCATTGACTGGGATGATGGTGCGGGATTTTCTCCTCATTCCATTAGTGTGGCTGTCACATCCAGGGGTTCCCGTCTGGCGCCCCACCCTGGTGTTCCTGGGTCAGGGTTTATAATCCTTTCAGACTGCCACTGGACACCATTTGCTCCCATTTTGTTGAGAGACTTTGCATCTAGATTCAGAACAGTCATCACTCTGGCATCTTTCCCGAGGTCATTATTCTTGAGTTCGGGGATTCTTTATATATTTTATAAAGACCATACATTGCTATCATTCTATATGTACACAATATTTGCTAGACATATGATTTGTTAATGTGTTCCTCCATTCTGAAGTGGAGGTTGTAATTTGGACTGACTCAAATTTATCATTTGTGGCTCATGGTATCAGTGTTGAGTCTAAAATTCTGCCTAATTCCAGGTTACAAGAATTTTCTCTTATTAGGGGCTGGGGATTTAGCTCAGTGGCTTAAGCGCCTGCCTGGCAAGTGCAAGGTTGTGAGTTCGATCCCCGGTACCAAAAAAAAAAAAAAAAAAA
>PVJX010002221.1:0-135175 GCA_004027295.1 Dolichotis patagonum | reverse complement strand
AAAAAACTATGTCTGCTATGACTGTAGAATTTGTACTGGAGGAAATGCCGCAAAGCACTAGAACTATGTTTAAAGGAGGTTTAAAAATAACCTATCCCAAACAATCTTAAGAATAAGTTAATTTTTTTTCCTAGATGGGAATTGTTTAAAACAAATCTAAGAAGAGCCTGCGGGTGGAGACGCCTGTGGGCATTGCTTCCAGCAGAGTTGCTCTCCTCCCAGATTGCTGGGAGTAGTGGGTGTGATTCATCATCTGACAGCTGTAAATAGTACCTGAGGAACACATGCAGCCTTTGAAGACAGAATCCACAATTTCTTCAACTTGTTCCTTTGTGTTTTGGGTTTTTCCATCTAGTCACAATGAATTAATGAATGAAAAAGTGAGCACATGAATGGACAAGTAAATTGCATTTTCTTTTCCACATAAATAAGTACATTTATTTACTTTTTTTTAACACAGAGAAATTTTTATTTTCTCTGTGTAACATAGGAAAAATAGCACAAAAAGGCTTTTTTTTGGCAGAAGCTGTTCTTTAAATACCAAATTATATCATTTGTAAGAATCACTCAAAACCCTTATTAAAAATCAGGCTCATTAGACCTACACCTCAAGATTCAATAGATCAGGCATAAGCACAAGAATATAAATGGTAATATCACATGCACACACACACACACACACACACACACACTTCAGAGTTGTTTCTACATTAAATTGTCAACAGGCCCTGCTTTGAGGAAAATAGGCACATAGGGACTGTTGGTTCTCTGCTCAGTCACTCTGACATCAGACTTTTTAAAAACCAAGTTGTAACTATTCCACCTTTGGAATCAGAGTCAACCAAATGGAAAAAAGTGTCACCCAAATAAGAGTCTCAGAAAATTGCAAAGTACATAAGGGCAGGACACTACTTAACTTCAAGACACTGTAAAGACAGAGTAACAAGACAGCATGATACTGACACAAAGACAGACCCATCAATGCAAACAAGTGCAAAACTGTGGCCAGGGATAAAGCTCAGAGGTGCAGTGCCTGGCTGGCAAGCACAAGACCTTGAGTTTTATTCCCAGTACCTACACCCACACACACACACACACACACACACACGTACTTAAAATCACTGAGTCAAATTAACACATAAATTTATGAGACTTTCACAGTTTAAAAAACAACAACAAAACAAATGGACAGTCAAGAAACAGGCCTATATGTATATGAGCAACTGATTTTTAACAATGGTGAAAAACAACTTTTAGTAAATGCAGTCTTCTGGTGAATACAGTGCTGGAATGATTGGATAGCCATATATAATAACAATAACAAAATATTTTATTAGTCACCATATTTTAAAAATAAAATTTCCAAATGTATATGCTCAAAGCCATAGAATTTGTAGGAGAAAAGTACAATTTTTTGTACTGGGAATCAAACTCATTACCTCGCGCTTACCTGGCAGGTGCTGTGCCACTGAGCTATATCCCCAGCCCTTTGTGACCTTATTTTAGGAAAAGAATTATTAGATACAAAAAAATGTAAAAATTGATATAATGGTTTTTATATCACAATTTAGAACTTCTCTTTTAAGAAACACTGGTGAGAAAGTAAAAAGAAAGTAAAAAATATTGTCTTTCTGCCCCAGACAGGAGAATACTTACAAGTCACAGATATTTGCAAGTCATTTGTTTTATAAAGAACTTGTATACACAATATATAAATAACTCATAAAAGTCAATTTTGAAACATTTTAAAACTGGCAAAGGTTTTAAGTAGACACCAACAAATATATTTGGATAGCAAGGAAACCCAAAAAATGCTCAATACTATATGTCACTATAAGAATACAAATTAATCCTATTGAGAAATCACTATGTAGCTGTTTTGGTTATACTCTAAAAGACTAATTGCATAAAATGTACACAAGGTTAGAGTAACTAGGATTCTGATTCCACATTAAAACTGTATGAAAAAGTCAGATAAAAAAAAAAAGAGTGCAGATTTTAAGATTCCATTCAACAAATTCCAGGAAGTGAATCCAATATATACTGACAAGAAGTTGATCAGTAATTTTCTGAGAATGGTATAAGGCAGGGATGTGAGGGAGGAAGAGATTTGAAAGGACCCTCAAATAACCCTTTGAAGTTGATAGATATGTTCATTGTCTTCTTAGTAGCAAAATTTCGTGTATCTATGATGTATATGACAAAACCTCTTAAATTTTATACTTTATGTGAAAATTATTATATGTCAGTTATATCTTAATACCAGTTTAAAATGATAGTTATTTTAAAAGATAGGAAAAGTGAAATAGGAGACAGTAGCGGTTTCCAACAATTCAGGGGTAATACAAGAAAAAAGATACTAGCATGTACACTAACTGACACACCAGTGGCTGCTTTTACAGTTTTAGAAATATAAATACTGAATACCAATGATTTGTGTTAATAAATCATGTTGTAACTTTATAACAAAGAACAAGAAATGAGACACACAGATAAGGGCAGGGAGAGACAGCATGGAAGATCGTTAGTTATCTCAATCTAATCTAATGAAACATAACAGATACAATTTAAAACTCAAGATTTGCAATATGTCGGGTTATTTGGAGATATGAATGTAAATAGCAGAATAAATGACTAAGAGTTGAAATTGTTTATTTTTGGGGAATAGAACTAGAGGTAAGGAGTAGAAGACAGGATGGCTATTTTCACGCATACACAGGCTTAAACATAGGTGAGCGTGCACACCTGTACGTAACTTACATTGCCATTTCACCACTTGCCTTAGCAAACCACTGTTGGCAGGCAATATTCTATGAATACTTTTGTATTTCCGTAAAGCCCAGATTTTATGATTGAATGGCATACATGCTTTAGAAGTTAAAGAAAGTAAATTGCTCTGGATAAGATTTAGAGATTTCTCTCCCAGGAGCCATTTATTTGTATTCTAATGGCAATAAAACCCAGAAACAGCTTTCTCTTGTCTTCCATAAATATTTGCTTATAGTACATGGTAGTTCCCTCCCCTCCTTTTCGAAGGTTTGCTTGTTAGAAAGTACTCCTTCTCCAGAGGGAGAAGTAGATATGCTAGCTGTCCAATCGTACATAAAGGCTTATAATTTCAATGTTTTTTATCTGTGGTACCAAAACTGGGCATATACAGACATAGTTGGGCCTCACTAAGTTGCCTTGTAGGGACATGCAAAGGGTATGATGTAGCTTGGATCTTAAGTTTCCCAAAGAGCCACATGATAAAGTTTTTGTCCCTGGTATGATGGCACAGGGGCTTAGTGAGAGGTATTTTGATCTCTGGGGACTGAAAGAGGTATAGAGTTTTTGAAGGAGTTATTTGAACCCCAATACTTTCCACCTCCTCTCTTACCTTCTGGCCATGACAGGAGGGGGTCTGTTCTGCTATATAACCCTATCATGATATACTGCCTCATCAAAGTCCTATAAGCCATAATGTCACATTATTAAGGACTGAAATCTCCAAAACCTGAGTCAAAAATGAAACTTTTCACTTTGTAAGTTGATTATCTCATCAATTTTTATAGTGACCAAAAAGCTGACTGACACAGATAAAAGTGTGCATAACTAGCATCTGAATATGGGCAGACTGGTGTTGATGATGATGATACATGAATGACAAATGTCAGACAGATAGATAGATAGATAGATAGATAGATGAAACTATATGGGCCAACTTTTTAGCTTGCAAGCAGAATACCATATAAGACCCTTCATTGTTTTTGAACTTCAAAAAATGAGTGCATTATTTATGAGTAGTAACTAAGGAATTTGAACAAAATGACACATCGATTTGCATCTCTCAGATAGGAAACAAATTTAAAAATCACACAGTTGTCATTGCTGGTAATTGATAGGGTTTTCAGCACGATGAAACAGAAAAATATGAGATAAAAATGACCTTTATTCCAAGGACATGGAAAGGTACCTGACCAAAGATGGCTTAGTCACCTCTGACCAGAACATGTAGCATACAATAGACATATAACCGGGGGTGGTGCTTAGGGCGGGCATTGATGACGCACAAGGTGCTGATTAGGACTCCTTTTCACATCACTGGGAAAGGAAGTGGTCACAAGGCAAGAGGATGTGACCTCAAGGTAAACACGATTTGGTTCCGCCTCTCAGCTGTTTGGTCCTGTCTCCCACAGCAGCTTATCCTAGGGCAGAACTCTTTCAGTAATGATGTAAGACAAGAATTTTCCCAATTTCACTGGGCTGTAGCAAGCATCTTTATCAATACTTTGATAATCTTATAAAATAATTTTGTAAAATAAAAATATGCATGCACTGCTTTCTTAGTCTGTTTGTGTTGCTATAGCAAAATTTCTGAGATTGGATAATTTATAGATAACAGAATTCTATTTCTCACGTTTCCTGAAGTTTGGAAGTCCAAGACCACAATACTGGTAGATTCAGCATTTAGTGAGGACCTGGTCTCTGCTTCAAAGATGACACACTGAATCCCATGTACTCACTCAGCAAAAAAAAACAGAAAAAAAGGCCTGGCTAATTCCTTCCATCTCTTTCATAAATCCAATAATCCCATCATGAGGATCAAGCCAGGATTTGTGATTGTATGTCTTTGAACTCATGTCTTCAGATACACTAGCCATAAAATACAGTAGGCAGAATTCTAAGACAGTTTCCAAGATTCCCAAACTCCAGTGTACCTGCTCCTTTATATGTTGGTGAAACTATGAATATAAAGAAATTTATTCCCCTGATTATGATACATTATAAGACAAAAATGAAATATTTTTCCAATGTAATCAAGTTTCAACATCAGTTGAGTTTGAAATAATGGAAAGAGAAAGAATTCTGTGTGAACTTAACCCAATAAAGCAAGTCAATTAAAGGAATTTGACCCTTTTGTGCAACCTTTAAAATTCATCTTAAAATTTAATCCCCAACACAACTGCGTTTAAAATATGGGGATGTTTGGTGACTATAACATGAAGGAAAATCATCATCCTTATCAGAGAGACCTGTGATGATTTAGCAAGAAGTTGCCATCTTTGAAATGGAGGCTGAGTCCTCACAAGATGCTGAATCTGATAGTGCCATGTTAGATTTCTTAGCTTCCGTAACTACAAACAATAAATTTTTATTTATAAATTATCTTGCTTAAAGAATTTTTATAATATCTTGAACAGATTAAGGCAATTTCTAATCAAATACCACAAACAGCATATGAATAAATAAATTGAATAATATTCTTAAGTTGGGATAGTACAGTTTCATAGTAAAAAGGAATGGCTAGGGAAAACACATGCATAATATATATATTATGCATGCATATATTATGCATGCATAATATATATAATATGCATGCATATATTATGCATGCATAATATATAGATAATATATATATTATATATATATACACACACACCTTAACATCCATGTGTGACAGTGAATGAAAAATAAAATTGTATATCTAACATAGAACAACCTTTCAGGACTGACACTACTTAACCTCAGCACTTGTGCTAAATGAGAGATTGTCATATTAATGAAAAAATAAAAAAATAAGTACGTGGAAAAGAAGAAAAAGCCAGAAATGTCCTCACATAAATATACTCAACTGACCTATAACAAGCTGAAGGTGAAATAGTGGAGCAGAAATAATCTTTTCAACAAATGGTACCAGAACAACTGGGTATATATAAAAAAAAGTAAAAAATATAGACACAAATCATTCATTCTTCAAAAAACATGAAGTATAGAGGAATCATAAACCGACATGTGAAGTATAAAACTATAAAATTTTTAGTAGGTAACATAAGAAAAATATATGTGATCGTGTGTACTGTGTCAGTCAGCTTTCCATCTCTGTGACACATGCCTTAGCAAATCAATTTAAAGGAGGAGAGATCAACTGGTTTTGATTCATGGCCAGCTTCATTGCTTCTGGCCTGGTGGTGAGACAGTACATGTGGATGGACGTGCAAGAGGGAGCAAGGCAGATCATCTCGTGGGGGCCAGAAGCAAAAAGAGAGAAAGAGTATATTTGCTGGTGAGGCTTTTATTTCTCCTGCTTTTGTTTTATCTGTGGCCCCAACCTACAGCATGGTGTTGTCCACATTAAAGTTAGATCTCTCACTCTGCATCCAGTCAAGAGGAACTGAAAACTTATACCACACAGAAAGCCTGCAATGGTCTTTGATAGAAGATTTATTTATAATTCCTATCATTCAAAGCAACCAAGATGTTGTTGAGTAGGTGAATGGATGGATACATAAATTGTGGTATATTCAAATGTGCAATCGTATTCAGTGCTAAAACGATGAAAGTTATTCAGTCATGAAAAGACGTAGAGAAACCTAAAATCGCACTACTAAGTGAAAGAAGCCTGTCTGAAAGGTAATACACAGTGTAATTCCAACTATATGTTATAGTAATCTAAAAAAGGCAAACTATAGAGAGATTAAAAAATCAGGGACTATCAGGCATTTGAAAGAAGGATGAGTGCATGGCAGAGCACAGGGAATTTTTAGGTTAATGGATCTGTGCTGTGTGATGGATTCCTATCCATGGTGGATTCCTATCACTATGTATTTTTTAAAATCTGTCAGTTGTATACTAGGAGTGATCTATGGAGCTTGGATGGCAATGAGGGATATTGAAGGTGCATATATGGGCTATGGAGTATGTGGAAAATGTTGCCATGTACCCAAAGCTACTCTAAAACATGATTATTATAAAATACACAGAATATTATATATAACCTTTGGATATACAATGTTTCATTTATCATCCATAATGGGAAGAGTAAGTAAATCAAAACTTACTATAAGTCAATAAATCATAAACACAGTCTACCTACCGCAGTTAAGATGAGAACTATGATAGTGCTCAGCTTCTGCCAGGTTACTTCATTCAGTCTGAGAATTAGGGAGAAGCAGGACAGATCGAGGATTAGCTCCAGTGAGGATTGCTGTGTCTATTTTAAGTGGATCTTTAGGTGTCCCTGTTAGAGAAAAATTCCTGATACGTCAGTATATTCATCAGCCTTGATCTTCTGAGAGCACCGTAACCTAAAGCAAAAGACTCCATTCTTCAGCAGTGCAGTCTGAAGAAAACTAACTTTGCTGATGGTTCCTTTCAGCAAAGACAGAAGTATACGCTAGAGAGACTAAAGTCTTTGAAGGGCTGCGTTCAGGTTATGGTAACAATTTTGTTATTGACAAAATGCCTGTAAAGTTTTCTCAGAAGATCTCTGTGAGAACATATGACAGCGAACACCACATATGACTGTGTTTCTCTGTTAGGAGACAAAAATGTGCATTAGTTTTAGACATTGATGGTTGCCAGTTCTATCAATGTCTTGTCACTGGGACAAAATGCCTAACACCTGCAATTTAAAGGAGGTGTGTTTTATTTTGGAACAGTTTCAGAAGGTTTAGTCCAGTCGGCTGGCTCCAACGCAGAAAAACCATGAGATAAGGGCATGACAGAGAAAAGCTTCCAAACTCATGAGCCAAGAAATAGAGAGGAAAGAGGGGGCTGGAATAAGAACACATCCTTCCAGGTCATGCACCCAGTAATTTGCCTCTCCTGAGCAGACCCTACCTCCTAATACCACACCCAGGTATAAGTTTATCAATGGATGAACCACTATGTGTACAAGAACTCCCATGATCCAATCATCCAACCAGCAGCCCCACTTGTAATTATGAGGGCTGGGAAGGTATTTTAGATGTAAAGAATAACACATGCCTAACCTCTATCCCCTCTTTTTTCTTAGTAGCACAGCTTTAAAACAGTAATACTCATTACTCCGGACTTAAAGCTAGGGCTAGCCCCATGACTTACTTCCTGCCAGCAAGACATAAGCACAAATTAACTAGGTAGACAACTGGAGGAAAATGTATTTCTTCTCTGAAGTACGGGATAAATGTTTTTGCCTTCCACTTTCTGCCCTTGACTTTTCTCCAGTCTTTCTCTCCAGAATAAATACAAGCTCCAGAAGTACAGCAGCCACCCTATACCCGTGAGAAAGAAAGTCCCAGACTCTACTTAAGAGCGTAGAATCCTGATCACTACTAGCTTCCTGGCACTTCCACTCCACCTGAGTTGCCTATCCTTGCCTCTACTTTGTCTGTACAAGAAAGATAAACTGTTACTTGGTTTATAGCAATAGAAATGTGTTTCCATTACATGTAGCCTAGTACAAATATAAATAATGTGTGTGCTTTAAAAACACTCAAAAAACTCATAGCTGGTGTTAGTCATTTCACAATGCATACATACTTCAAAGAATTATATCATACATATGACAATAAACACTCTTATTTTTCAATTTAAAATAGTAATAATGGCAAAATAATAAGCATGTAAAAGAATAAAATGAATGCATAAACGCATGAAGGAGTGAATGAATGGAAAGAAAAGGCTCAGTCTTTCCTAACATTATTTTCACACGAGCACCTTTTACTAACCAATTCATTCTGAGATATATGAACAATGTTTCATAAAAGCCTGTTTGTAAATTCAGACTTAATTTGTACTACAAAAATCATATATAATCAGCAATTATTTTCACTGAAGTACTGAATTAAGGAGATCAAAGTATAAAACTGTTTTTTGTTTTGTTTTGTTTTGTTTTGTTTTTTGAAGTAAGATACATTATGTAATGTAGACTGGCTTTGAAATCAATATGTCACCCAAACCAGCTTTGAACTCATGCCAATCCTCCTGCCTCAGCCTCTTGAATGCTGGTATTACAGGCATGTACCACTACATGCAGCTTAAAGCTGAGTTTTACATGAACAAATCAGTTTCATTTTGCATCACTACATTTCTTAGAACAGACAGCATGAGTTCATCTGTGAGTTCATTCATCAAAAAGTATTTAATGGTCCTCTAGTACAATCCAAGCTCTCTGCTAGGTTCTAGGGACACAAAGTTAGTATCTTCTCAAGTCTCAGTTAGGTACAGGTTAATGCATATGACTAAACAATGAATTATAATGTGACATATCTGACATTCTCTGTTATTACAATTTAACAACAATTTTAAACATCCAAGGTACATAGTCATGATTCTTCTAAACCAAAAACATTAGCTTAAATATTGTCAGGCTGATGGGAAAACCGTATGGTAACTAGGAGCGGTCTGAGCCAACTATTCAGTATTGACATTTCAACTCAGCTCAGATGTTCTTCAATTACTTTCATACTTCAAATAGCTTGTGTCAAAGGAGAAAAAGGCCAATTCTTTATGAAAACAGTGCACTGACAATGCTGGTGACAGGTGTGAAGACATGGACTGTGTAAATAGCTATAGTTAGATTAGGCTCAGGTGAAGGAACTGTGCTAACGCTCAAAGGAAAATGTTGTGGACACGTGGTTATAAGCCTGGGAAGTTTTTGCAGGACAACAGAAGATGAATGCTCCAAAATGATTATTGGTTGAGGGGCCAAACTCTCAGAGCAGATAGAAAGAGTGGGCTTATGAATAAAAACATAGAACTAATCTGATGAGAAAGGAAAACTGTAGTTTATACAAGAGTATGGGACTAAAACAATAGTACAGCACACGTAAGGAAATTAATTGAATGAGCAGGAATTATGGATTGAATTGATTCCTTCCAATATAAATGACTAAATCCTGTCTCCATTGCCTCAGAATGTGACTTTATGCAGAAATTAGACTGATGCAGATATAGTTAGTTAAAATACCATGTTAGAGTAGGATGGGCTCCCAATTCAGTATACATAAATGGCGTCCTTATGAAACTAGGGAAATTTTCACATTGACACACACCGGAGAACAATGTGAAGACTCACCAAGTTGATGTCTATGTGACTATGCAGGCAGCCAATTAGAATGATCCTTGCAAGCCAAGAGACACCATGGACTGCCAAGAACTTGCAGAAACTGGGAAGAAGCCAGGCAACATTCTCCCTTACAAGTTTGAGGAGGTTTTGCACTGCTGATTTCTTGAATTAGGGCTTCTGAAGCTTCAGAACTGGTATACTAAAGACTTCTCTTGTCATGTTCCAACAAGTTTGTACTACTTTTTTGAAGCAGATTTGGAAAATAATGAAGGGATGCTTCAGGAAAAAAAATCACATTTGTAGAGTTAACCAAGAAACTGAGGGACCAGCACAGAAGTCTAGCAGGGGTTTTGAGCTGTGGTGACATCCTAAACTAATACCTGGGGGAATAAAAATGGAGGCCAATAGTGAAGATCTAAAAATAAGTCATATAGGCCTAGCTGAACTCAGTGTCTATGAATTTATAGTGGATCTATGTATTTATTGCCATGTTAATCTGATAAAAATCTCAGATGCAAAGAATAATTTAGCTCATGATAAAAGTATTATTTCAAAAACTATATAATTGACTATTTCAGGCAAATCACAAAATTAAACATTTACAGACAAAATTTCGGTACCTTTGAATTTCAAAATGACCTACAAAAGTGGTTTATAATATTTTTAAAATATAAACAAAGAAACAATCTAAATACCCAATACATGGAAATATCATATATAAATGATACTTGGGATTTTTTGAAAAGTGTCAATCCATGTTATTTTCTAAATTAGTGCAGTTTTGTACAATACATACACATATATGTACACTATGTCTGTAAATAAAATAAATGGTTAGTATCATGTTTAAGTGATGGAATTATAGGCTTATAGGTTTTCCATATGCTTTTATTTTCCCAATTATATAGTTAATAAAGGGCTTTAATACATATAATTTAATTCCATGTATATATAATGTGGATCATTGTATTGAGTCAAGAAAGTACAGTAACAGTTGTGATTCAAGTATCTGAGGATCTGATATACAGCTATTAAAACAATGTTTAAAGTCTGTCTTGAACAATCAAGAAGAATTTTTGAACTGGAGAGCAGAAGAGCCATGTTGAGAGAGTATGAGGAAACCAGATAAGTAAGGATAATGTGGGTATTAGAAAACAATGAAAACTAGACTTCCAGCAAGTTGAGGCATTCAAGGTTTTATACCACAGTTTTGTTTTTGTTTTTAAACTTAGAGATTGGCCACAATTACCATTTTTTCATGTGAAGTTCACTTTCACCTGTTGTGGTCTGAATGAGTGACTCTAACTTTAGTTCACTTGGAATTTTGCCCTTGTTCACCTCACTCTACAAGAGGATTATGCTATGCTATTATACAGAAAGGACTGCAGGCACCGGACTTCTCTACGTGGTGTCAGAGGGGAGGTCAACTGACTGCAGCTGAACACAGCATCAGCCTCAGTAAACTAGAGAAAAACACTTTAACTGTAGGAGACATGTATCTTTCCACGCACAGGTCTCGTAGATGCTAGTAATGTGAACATTTCTAGTTTTTCTGTTCAGCACTGAACCTAGACTCTAAACTGTTGATAAAGTCCTTATAAACCTTAGTGTGTGAAAGCTGCTAACTTTAAATCTTTATGCTAAGCCTAGGCAGATGCTCTCAATAAATTGCCAAAGTTGAACGTGATGCCTTAACGAGAAGTCTGGGAACTCCTGAGACTTATCCACAATCTCCTGAGGGTTCCTTTCAACACACGGTTTCAGGTTAGTTCTGGAATGATATTTACACAATCTTTGGCCATGGCTTTAGATTTAAATGTCAGAGACCCAATCAGAACAAGGGTTCAAAATAGCTTGTCCCCATTCTTCTCCCTAGTTGGAACAATTCTACTCAGATGAGAGTTCCCATCAAACCAGGACTCACTCTCCGATGATTTCTCTTTGTCTCCCTGTGGTGTGGTTCATCATTGCTATCCTTCTTTAGAAATCTATTCCATTTAGTAAGACAGCGTGTTCCACTAGAGCTCAGGTAAGATCTCCCTGCTCACTCAAAGCTGTCACACTGATACTTGCCTTTTATTTCTTCCAGTACTGTATTTTCTATCAATTTTCCTGGTCTGCTCCTCTATAATCTGTCAAGATCTTTTTCCTTTTAACATGTCAATGATTGAACCTAGGACCTTGGGTATGCTAGACAACAGGACTACCACTGAGCTATACCCCATCCATCTTTTTTTTAAATTTTAAGACAAGGTCATATTAAGTTACCCAAGCTGGCTCTGAATTTGTGATCCTCCTGCCTTAGCCTCCTGAATAGCTGTGCACCACTGAATCAAGCTTGTTGTGGGTGCCTAATTGCTTAAATTATGAATTTCCCACTTAGCTTTATGAAGTTGCCTCTCGCTTGCCTTTTGGATGCTGGTCATTGGTAAGGTTTGAAAACAGTAAAGTTTACTGTCTTCTATTGCTTCTCTCATTCTACCCAAGATTTCTTTGGATTTCTAGCACAGTGTCTCCTCTAATGACAACAAAACATTTTCTCTTTTTCTGAATATCTAGATTTAAGAATTGGTATTTCCCATTTGCCTCTCTTGGTCTTAATTTCTCATTTTTCCCTTCAGTTGTACCCAGCCAATTTCTGTGATCCCAATCTTTCTTTTGAGGAAATTAATTTCCTCTTGTAGTTAAGTGATTTTTCAGGGATGGTATAATTTTAACAGGGCGAGACAATTCCTTTTGGATGAGATTCTCTCATACATTGCAATGGCTTAACATCCATAGTTCCTGCTCACTAAATCACCAGGAACATTTCAGATTCCCTGGTGAAAAGTAGGAGTCCCCTACTGTCACTGGGTCATGGCTTCCTGGGGAGTGGATTCAAATGTGTCTGACTGAAGGCCTGACCTGCTAATTCTATCAGCTCCCACCCTTAGAGGGGCCCAAGACAGGTTGTGGAATTGAAAACTTGCCACCAGAAAGGAAGAAACAGGACAATTTAGGGGAAATGCTTCCACAGAAAAGCCAAGGAAATATCCATCTGACCTGAATTTGGAACTCTCTTGGAAGCCAAGAGGAAGGCAGGGCCATCTGGAAGATGGGAAGATGTCAGTGTATCACCGGCTTCCACAGGGAGGCTAAGAACCAAAGTACATTGAAAGTGATTTGGGGAGAAAATGTGGCATATGGGTAAGAAAATGAACATCAGTTTTCTTCGAAGGGCATGAATTGACATGGGATGTAGAGTAAGGAAAGATTTTTCCATGACAAATATAGTAGAGTATGTTTCGCTGTAAGACACTAACAATTGCCTCAGAAAATCATGTCTTCCACTTCCTCTACATAGTATGGAACTTTTGAAAAAGGTTAGTAAGAAAAATAGTTTTCCGAAAAAGAAAACACTTGTGTGCGTGCCGTATGTCTCTACATACATATACCTATGCATCTATGTTCAAGCAGACAGTGTAAAAGAATCTTCACTTCTATAATGCCACTTTCAGGTCTCCAGGTCCAGAGATAATAAAGGTTCTACTGGAAATAACATGTTTGGAAAAAGTTCAACAATTGCCCTCTTTCTGGGCTCAGTTGTGTAATGTGACCCCAAAAAAGCAGAAGTTTGTAGAATATTCTCAGAAATGATGACTCTTTGAGACATTTTATTTTAGTGCTTTCATTTTCTATAATGAAATGAGATAATAAATCCCTATTTATGTCTGAGTACTCCAAAATAGCTTGTAAGAATAGAAAAATCTGTTAGTTGCTTAGAAAAAAAGACAAGGAAAAAAAACCACAAAAATAGCTGAATCTGTTCAATCTTGTATTCTTCCATTCAGGCTATAAATGGTGTTATTGTTGAAAAGAAGTTAAGAAATTTTCTCCAGAGGAGGGGAAAAACTTTTGTGGAGAGAAATGGAATTTGTAGTGCAGTAAATACAGATGGAAAATTAATTTGCTTCTTTTCTATTGGTCATAGTAAAAAAATATAAAGGATTATCATTCATTCACTTTCCAGATACTTAACAAATCCTATCATAAGCTAGACCTGAATGCAGCATTGATGGAAATGAACTCCAGTGGGAGTAAAATGTAGTCCTGTCCTCCAAAAACCTTATAATCTTCATAAATTAAAATCATGATGAAGAACACAAATAGGCAATTCACAAGAAAGAAAAATTACCTGTCTAGAACTATCCATCTTTGCTAGTAATCAATAAATAAAACTGCAATAAGATACTGTTTTTCATGAGCTAACAACATTAATAGAAGAAACTTTCTAATAGTAATATACAAAATTGGCACATAAAAAGCTTTATTAATTTGTTGTAGGATAAGTTAAAAATCTATTTCTGAAATATATGAAAACCTATATTAAAAAAGTTCAAAATGTTCATATTCTATGACACAAATGCATCTCCTGATGTGAGTGTGTGTGTGTGCATGCACACGCAAGTGTGTTTCTGTATAGTGGGGATTGAACTGAGGGCATTTATACTGAACTTTATCACCCTATCCATTTATTTATTATCTGACTCATCCATTCACCCATTCATTTAAGTACTCACGTCACTAAGTTGCCTAGGCTAGGTTCATTTTGCCTTAGCCTTCTGGAGTGCAGGCATCACAGGAATGTACCACCATGTCAGGCTTATCTCTTGGAACTTTACTGAGGAAAGGAATTATTAGTGTCAGCATTAATGGAGGGATAAGAACACCCACTATATCATTTATACAAACTAATAAAAAAGAAAATCACAAAATTTAGGCACAGCATGGGATGCTAATGTAAAATCTTCAAGAAAATTTATATTCACAAGCAGAAGGACGTTCACACAAAGATTCAACTAGTTATGATAGAACATGTGATTATAGGTAATTTTTATTACTTTATCTTTAGAGTTTTTTTTAAAGAGAAGTTTTATTTAGAAAAGATTATATATAACAATGTACTTGTTTCTGGGAAGAATTCAGTGGTTTTGATTTAGTTTATTTTCACAATTGTGCACCCACCACTACTGTATAATTTCACATTTTCACTCTCTTATAAAAAAACCTCACATCTATTAGTCATATCTTCTCAAATTCCTCTCCTGCCAATTCCTGACAATCACTAATCTTTCTGTTCTCATGGAGGTATCCATTCTTACCATTTCATATAAATTAAATTGTACATTGCATTATCTTTTGTGATTAAGCTTTTTAAAAATTTCACATGGTATTTTTAAGGTTCATTATGTTCTAGCATGCTTCAGTACTAATTTTTCATCTAGCTCCTTAGTATACTTTCAGAAATCTGAATCCACTGTACAGTATATAATGTTGTAACCAAGAACCTGAGTAGAGAGTAATTCAATAAAAGTAGCTAGTCATTCAAGGCAGGGAGGGAAGGCAGCCAAAAAAAGCACACAAGTTTGTGTCCGAACAAAATTACAGCAGGCCACAGTGGTTTAATTAAAGTTTATTTTTAAAACTTAACATGTGCTGTACGTCCAGCATAATGTAGCTTTTATTTTTTAAAAAAAAGATTGTAAGCATCATAGCTGATAATCTATGTAAAATGCTGAACACAGTGCCTGGCATGTAGTAGGCAACAAATACTATTACTATTTTAGATAGGTTGAATTTATGAAGCTTAAACAATAAACGATTTAGCTTGCTTTTGTAGAAGAGAGAGAGTGATTAAAATCATGATTAGGGCAAGGGGCTTATGTTCTACTGTGCCCTGGTAGAGGTAGAATTCCATCCCGCTGAGTTCACCATGTCTTGGTGGCACAGGGCAGGCTGCAGCTCATTGCACAGACCTAGCACATTTCTGGTCTGTGTTGGCGAGGTGGAACAGAGAAGCGTGGGACTCACTGAAGTCAGTATTAGTTCTAAGAAACCACAGATTTGGGGGAAATTTCCCATGGAAGATCAGATCAAATATTTCATGTCATGAACACAATTTCTGCAACCAAAAATGAAAGGAAGAAGAATTTAAAGAGAAAAGAACTATTTTAAAGCTGAGCCTTACACACATTCTGAACCTCTATAATCCAATAAAAAAGCATAATAATTTTGCAGTACATTCTAAAGGAGCCAGTTTATTGTGACAACATGGTTCATTACATACCTAAGGCACTGAAGGTGTACAGAACTGAAAATTATTTAGCTATCCAATGTGTTTTCTTACTGAATTTTCCTTTTTAAAACAAAGTGGAAATGCATGAAGAAAGACTTGTAGGTAGCACAGAAAATAATAAAAACATATTGCTTTATACAGCTTGAGCTTTGTATGTGGCCCAAAATGTAGATCAATGGGCTGCCTTACTCTAGAATTTATTGTAAGTGCAGATTTGTAGGTTCAAGACTATGGTCAAAATCATCTTTAGTTAAGATCACATTGAGAATCTCAGATATAAGCTGTTTATGGAAAAAAGCATGAGAATCACTAAATCGGTGGGGGAGGTAATGACAAAAGTCCATGGAAGCTGAGACATAAAGAGAAGTTGTTTCTGACTTTACAGCTCCCAGTCCCAGCTTCACTCCTAGAAGAACTCTCTGAATTGGAGCTTATCATTACTTGATATGGAATTAATGGTTGGTTCTCGGAACAGAACTACCACTCATTCCATCACAGCCTGATAGACTATAAAGCAGATGACCTCTTCTAAGAAAAATTAGAAACTTGGTATGGTGGCAACTTTGCCAAGAAGCATTCACCATATTCCCCCTGAGACATTCTAACCACATTACAAATAGCCAACATTTCAGTGCCTCTCCTTGTAGATGCCGAAAGAGAGATGGGCAGAATTTCCCCAGGGGTGAGAGTGGGTATTGCTGATCTTCCTGTCTCAGGCTAACTTGGAGATGAACAATGGTGGCCTTCTTGGGTACAAGATCTCAGTCTAGTGCTATAACATGTCTGTACATGATATCCACCTGAAAAGAACATAATAATAGTACATATTTATAGATTGTGTGAAGTGAAATTAGGTCAGGTATAGAAAGTGGTTAGAGTCGTCTCATGTCAGTACTTAAGAAATGTTAGTCATATTTTTTATTATTGCTTTGAACTCTTTATTTCTTATTAACCATGAGGTCCTTTTAATTGTATCTCCTAAATATACATCATATCAAGGCAATTCTTTCTACCAAGATTGTTATTCCACTAGCCCAGGCTAACTAATAAGCTTCATTCTGTTCCCCCTGCTTCCAGTCTTACCCACTCCAACTTAATCTGTACAAAACTAGAGTAGTTCTCCTATGATTAAATTCAATTAATATCTCTTTTGCTTAAAAGTCCCATTGACTACGGCCAACAGGTTTGACCTCAAATGACATCCTATCTCAACATGGCATAGAAGGGCCCATTTTGGTTTGATTAATATATTGCTGTCCAACCTCATCCCTTGTCTTTGGAAAGTTCGCCTCTTGAACCTTATTACACTATGATGTTTTCTTTCTCTTTCCTCTTTTTGCCTACTTTCTGCTTATCCTTCTTACTTTAGATATCATTTCCCCTCACAGGACTTGTCTTCATTCTCTTCATTCAGTAAGCAATAGAAACGAGCAAAATTCATCATTCACCGTTCTCTCTTTAATATTTTCTATAGGGCTTGACAGTTTTTAAGTGGATGAAACAAATGGATGAATGCAATTTTACCGTGTGTGAAGCTAGTCAGACACAAGCAATTTTTCCAGAAAGGAGGCCATCAATGAAGCCAGGTTAATACATGTAAAAGTGAGTTGTTAATCCAAGTGACAAGAGTGTAAGGGGCAAGCAGAGAATCAAAATAGAAACTAAATCATCCAGAAAATCCCAGGAGCACATGCAAAGAGACACTGCAGAAGGCTTTGACTGGGATAATATAGCACCTCCTGGTGTGTTGCTAGAGTATTACTGGGCTAGCCCACACGGGCATGTGGTTGTCACTCACAGAGCTCTAGCAGAGTAGACGACACTCAGTGGAGAGAGGCTGAATATTGTAAACAATGGATAACATAGTAACCTTTGTTTTGGAAGAAAATAATATTTTTAGCATTATATAAAGTGGTTTGAAGGGGCATCACATCAAGTAAGAGCTCACATCAAAAGTTAAGTGAGATAATCACAGTCTGAACAAAGACAAAAGAATGGGGAAAGGGAGCAGATTAAGGCATCTATGAACAAACACACATTTGAGCATATTCAAACCATCACTGGGTTTAGTCTGCAGAGGAAATTTTAAAATCTACTTTACAAAAGCATTCCAAATTCAAGAAAGCAGAGAGTAATTTGCATATCCCATGAATTTTATTTGGATTTAGACACAAGAAAACCTAACCATTACTTTATTAGCCTTATGAAATTACAATGTCAATATATTTGATGGGTTTAATATGCTAGATGATTTCACAAAGTGTTTGTCTTGACCCAGACCTGAGCTGAAGCAGTGGGGTATATGCATCTAGTTGAGACTGTCCACCCTAAGTCCCCTCCAACTGTCAGCTCCTGATGGCTCAGGGCTCTGTCATCACATGGAGTGTGGAAAGGGACACATCGTGAAAACTGCCAGGTTCCATTCCACAGAAGTGGGCATGTTTTTCATACTTACTGACAATAAGGCTGCCTTCATGCCCTGGGTGAGAGGACACCTTCCCCTGGAGAGTGACTCAGTACAAGGAAGATGTGTTCTGTTGTCTTCAAAAAGTTAGGACCAAATTCAGCATCCTCTCATGCAAATCCCATCTTTTAAACAAAATGATTTTTGACACATGAGTTGAAGTTTCACAGTTAAAAATTTCCCCCTGGTTATCTAACACCTGTTTTTTGGAAAATTATCTCAGGAGTTTACACAGTGAGACCACAATGAGACTTGAATATTAAATGTCAGAGAACCATTGTCATTCCTCTACTCTCTACTTCACCCTCTCTTCATCAACCCCTCTCCCTCACAAAGAAAAATTCTTGCAGCTAGAGGAGAAAGGTGATGAAAGGAAGGGGTCCACTCTGATGCTGGTGATCTTTGCAAAAGCACAGGACCTCTGCAAGGTGAGAAGCTGAGCTATGAGAGCTTCCACTAGCCTGCCTGACAGCCAAGGTCTTGTTCCTTTCAAAGTAATCTCCGCTGAGTACTTCAAGGCAGGCCAGCTTAGGCGGGCTCAATCCAATTTAATGGATGATTTGACCGTGGAAAATTGAGGGAAGGAGGAAATGATACATGCCAGATATCAGCCCAAGGGAGGCTGAAAGGTGTGATAGCTGCCATTCATTTACCAAGTGGCAAGTGTCTTAAATGAGTCAGGGCTCAGCATGGGAGAAAAATTCACATACTCTTTTTGGACCAAGAATATCCATCTGTCCTCTGACAATCTTGCAGACTATGCCGACTTGGAGGGCAACTGAGTGGTGATTTCTAGCAGTCAGTGCATCTTTAATCAGTTTGGTACACTTCCTTCATGGGTGTGGGAATGTTCAGTTCTCATCTGTCTTCATTGCCAGGTGTTTATGTTGCCAACTCTCTTCCTTCTATACGTCCTTAACACTTCTTACCAATCAGCTCTAACGCCAATCTCATTGCTAGTAATGAGTGATCCCTAATCTGGCATCTTTGTACCCTCTATTTTCATGAAGTATTTTCAGGTCTATCCCTTTTGTGCATATCACAACCCACCATACTCAAACCATAGTCACCTAGAGGCCTGTTACTTCCTGTCCACTCATTGGTTGGCATTACAACCTGTCAAAGTACATTAACACAAATGGAGAAGGAAGGACGTTGACTGGTTGTAGGTTAACTGTTCTTTATTACTTTTATGCTATTGCTTACTGCCATTCTAAAAGGGTAGAGCAGATGTTGGTGTTTACTTTTAAGAACTAGGTCTCCTAGAGATGGTCCGCATGGTGCCCTGGGTAGCCTTAAGATTCATTTTAGAGGTCCTGATGACCCTTCTTCATGGTACTTTAAAGTTACTCATCTTGAACTTATCATTGTGTACCTCTTGCTTTCATGGGGAGCATTGAAGACCCCCTTGGCATGATTTATTGTGCTTTCATAAAATCAACAGAAGGAGGATCCAATTTCCCTTCCGAATAGCAATCATTCATCTTCTCTGCCCTGTGTTTGGATGACTGCCTTCCTTATCTACTACTGGGATCCTGTTTAGGAAAGAAGACATTCCATAGGCTGGATTAGAATACAATTAAAATAGAAGATACCCATTCTCATCTCCATAAGATTCCATGAGAGGCTTTACTTGTCACTTTTAATATTTAATATTAATGACAACTTTCTATATGCTAGAACTAGATTCCATGGATTATATCATGTAATGCCCACAATTACAAAAATAAGTAGATATTGAAACAACTGTGCAATTTTCCCAAGGTCAAACAACAAGGAAGTTAGTAAATCAGAACTCAAATATAAGCCGTATCTGTTTCCAATGCTTCAGTTACACTTTTCCAAAGGTATCCTTTGCACTACAGAAGGGAAAGTTTTCCATAGGAGCCTTTTCCTGTCACTTGGCGCCCTCCACTATCATTTTTGACTCTCTATTTCTGGTTCCCCACTCCAGTAAATCTTCCTATATTCTTCTAATGCCTAAATTAAGAGTTTTAGTTGGTTATATTCCAAGAAATTTCTGCCATGCTGGAAAGATCAGATTGTTCAGTAAGGTTACCAGTTTTCCAAAAGCATGAATCAGACCTAAAGATAGTATAAAACAATCTGGTATCACTTCTGATTGGTGATCATTCTATTTTCATACCAGGTTTCACTCAGACCCTTTCACTTACAGCCCCAAAGAAAGAAGATTTCATTGATTATTTCCTCTGTTGTTGTTACCTAGAGAACAGAAGGAGAAAATGAATACAGAATGATTTTTAATGTCAAATTAGCAGAGTTCAGTTCAACCACTACATTTTCTGAATGTCTATAATAGGCAAAACATGGTGCTTGCTTCTGCGCCAAATCCATAGAGAAAGAGTACTTATTGGGAAAAGTTTACATCACACATATTAATCTTTTATAGATTACTACATGATACCAGTTTACATAGGAAGATATAGTAAAATGCAAAATTTTGAGTTTTGTTTTATAAGTATGTTTGCAATGCATGCTGCTTACATTCTTCTTAGGGAGTAGGCACATGTGCATAACATAAATGATTGGTTTTTATTCCCCTTCCCTTCCCCACCCTCTTCCATGCCTATGTCTCTAGATCCCCTTTCCCCATTTTTTTAAAAAATGGGGAAAAAATTCACCAGCTAAATTGTGCATTTTATAATTCTCCATAACTTTGATTATTTTTATTCCATAGCTGAAGATATGAATAGAAATAATGTCAAGAGGGAAAAGTAATCAGGACTTTCCATAGTAGTTTACTTATGTCATTCCAAATAAACAGTCTCAGATTTCTAATGTAAGCTCCATAGTCACATTAAGCAGACAAAAGGGACACTAATAAACTACAGAGAATTCTGCTTAATCATATCGTCTCACTCTAATTATTGGTAATTTCGTACTAATTACCATTTCTAAATGTTTTTTAAATCGTGTTATGAATGGCCATGGAAATATGAATTTCAAACTTTTGCCTTAAAAATGCACTGTATTTCAGCAGTATTTGCATTAGTTATGACATTCAAACGTTTATTTAATTAAGTTTTGTGATGTTTTTGAAAATATATTTTTAAAATTTATTACGTTGATTTGAACTTGAATTGTGACTGACTGCAAAAACAGTGATTACATTGCAGAGATCATTTCAATACATAATGTGCTCCTTTTTTGTGACTATTTATAAATTCCTTATACAGAATAGAACTTCTGAATGAAAAGATTTGAAGCTCTCAAGATTTAGCATTAAGTGTCTAAACACTATATATAAGTGTAATGATATGGCACTACTATATTTAAACAAAAGGCTATACATGCTGTGAGATGTACAAATATATACTTGTAATTATATATACATTATACATTATATATATCTTATTTTTATATCTTATTATATATATATAATCTTATATATCTTATTTTTCTCATAGCAACCAGTGAGATTTCTCTAATAACTCTATTGTTGTTTTTTTTTTTTTTCATTTCTAGGATTTTCACTAAAAAAACAGGTTTTCCTGCTACAGTTAACACCCGTCTTTTTCTTCAATTGGTTAGGTGAATTTTCAAACTCTTATTTAGTGATTTTCATCAGCAGACATTCGCAAATCTTTATCTATAAGGAATGAAGTACTTTGCTAACTGAGAAGTGTCCCTTCTGCCAACTCAGAGTCCCGAGTCAATGCAAAAACGTCCTTTCACAACACTTTTCAAAACCTGAAGAAATGCTTCAGGGCAATAACACAGGCATCAGGAGTTGCTGACAGATTTTGGCTGTTTACCCTGGAAGTTGTGATCTCCTTTCATGTGCTCACTGCAGTGGGTCCTAGAAAAGACAAGTGAGAGAGGAGGGCTAGAGGTGCCCAGAGGATCTGAAGGGCAGAGATGTGCATGGTATCAACAGGTTTTGCTGCAAATTTAAAGGATTATGTTCTCTTCTTCTGGCTTAAATCATATTTCACCCTGACAATCAACTAGGGATTGTGACAGGCTTGGGAAATGTGGCTTCCAGCAAGCATCAGAGGGAGGCAGGCAAATGAGCAGGAAGAGACTACTGAGAGCCCAGAGATCTTGGAGAAGGAACAAAGCCAAGGTAAGATGTTCACATACCACTCATCACACTGTAGCTCTATTTGTGCCTAGAGCTGGGACAACCCCAGAATTTCTAATTAGAAAGGGATTCGTGACAGCCATCTGTGGAAAGTGGATAGAAACTTTGATTTGTGCTGAAACCTCATGAATGGATAGTTTAATTATTTCACTTAGCATTTATGCACACTTTGTTTCTTATGGAATGGTTTAAAGGTACACTACGCTAGTAAGCACTAGGTTGTTACTCAGATTATGTGTTTATTTGGGGTAAGACAGCAGATAGAGACTATGGAAAAGACCAAACCCATGCTCAGGCACATTGTCATGCCCACTGGCCAGTGTAGTTTACACAAACACACAAGCAGGAAATCAGGACACAGCTGGAAGCAACAACTGTCTCCTCAGAGGTAGGTGCCAGGTCATTACACCTGCCAGGTGCAGGTAATCCATTATTAAATTGGAAATTTTCTTCCCCAAGTATAAAGTGGCCCTTGTGCCCTATGGTGGCATAACTAGAGTTTTGTAGGTACAGATGAACCCTCCAAAAATGGAAGACAACAGAAAAGAGAGAAACATTTCCATATTTTTGAAGTTGTTTTAAGTGACTGAAGTGCATTATGATTAGAGCTTGTGTAGTGCCCAAATATACCAAAAAAATCATTTTATATGTAATTTTCCAACTTATCTCACTTTAGGCTATTGATTCATATATTAAATAGCCACCTTGTCAACTTTCATATAGCACGATATAATTTACTACATCAGCAATAACTATATATTAATTGATCAAGATAAGCTGACAGCACAATATGAAGTATGCTGATGTTCCAGATTGAAGTCCTCAAAAATGGATCTTATGATAGAGATTCCAATGCAAGTAGAGTGATTTTAGGATGCCCCAGGAGTGGAACAGGGTTGTAAAATGTAGAAGGAAAAAATACCCTGAAGGGTTCAATATGCCAGGGAGAAAACTGTGCAGTGTTTCCTTTGGGCATGTGTGAGACAATATAGAACAAGCCTTGAAGGCATCTGCTGCAGAAGGGTCAGGTTATTTATCTCCAAATTAGTATATGTCGTTGGCCGAAGTCTGCCTTCCAGGGTACTTCCAAGCTGTCAAGCTGAAGCTCTCACATAACAGCTGGCACTTGCTGTAGACATTGCTGACAGTGAGATGGGGACAGCTGAAGAAATATGTCCTGGCCATACATGTGCCATGTCGCAGGATCTCAGAGAGGCCCAGCTGTCATCAACCTAACATCTCCAGAAGTGCAGCCCAGAAGATAGAAAGTTAAGTGCATTTAAACCTCTAGACCAGAGTCTCACCAGATAGAGAACCATCTCCATAAACCTCGTAGATAACCTCTTGGTGATAAAGATGGGAAAAAATGAAAATAAAAGGTCAGTTGCCTTTGACTGTGTGTGTGTGTGTGTGTGTGTGTGTGTGTGTGTGTGTGTAAACCCATTTACTTTCTGGCATTCTGGGGAGAGGGCTACACATTATACTTGAAAATGGGGATGTGGGAAGGGCAGAAGCAGTGGAAGGGAAACCTTTATCCCAAACTCAGGCTGAGAGCTCTTACACGCAAATCAGAGGAGTACTTGCCTTGAAAACTAACTATACACAGAATCAAAAGCCAAGACAGTTAGTTCAGAAATAAGATCACTAACACTAATAGATCAAAGGGCACTTATAAAACTAGCTTCCTCAACCATGATCAAGCTAGATGTTGATAAAAAACCAACCCCCAATTCTCAGTGGCTTAATGTAAGAACTATTTCTCCCTTCTGTGAAATTCACTGCTCTTCTCAAATGTGAGTCATGTTCCTTCTGTCTGAGACTCCATCCTTTACGAGGACCTTCTATCTGCCGATCCTCTAATTCTGGCTGACAGATTGGAAAAGTGGAGGGTGAAAGACTGAGTGGGAGAAGATTATGGGATATGTCTGGAAATGGCATGCATTTTGTTGGCCCATCAACCATCAGCAAGAACTTAGTCATATATTTCTCACCTACATGCAGCGGCACTGGGAAACATGATTGAGGAGGAATTTCCCAGCAAACTCTATGCTGTGGAAGGAGAGTGTGACTCTTTGATAAAGAGTTTGCCATCTTTCCTTCACAAGCCAAATCTAAATAGCTCAGTAGAACAATGCATTATTGGACTAAACAGACCATGAGCCAACTCAAAAGCCAGCCAGAGACCAGATGCCTCTGGTATAGTTATCCCTGAGTAGGGGCATGACCCAGTTAATTAAAGTATGTGGGCAGAATGAACATTGTGAAAAAAAAAAACACTGATCAATGAGAGATAAAATCCTAGCATAAAATCCAGAATTTTTCCCTTTCTTCCTCTCATCTGATGATGGGCTTCATGGCATAAAATGCCATCCAAATTTGAATTCTACTTAATATCACCATTAGAATTTTTCATTCAATGTGTTCTGCATTTGGTGATAAAGGCAGCACACAATTATTTTCGATTAGACCAATGAGATTGTGCTAGGAAGTCTCTGAAGATTGTCTGCTGAGTGCCAGTTGTTAATGAATCCCATTTGTCTTTCTTGATTAAGTCTGCTATTACCCCCGTTTAGTCCTGTCACCAACCCTTTAGCAAGAATTTTCATATCACTGTTTAGATGAGAAATTAGCCTATGAGAGCAACACTCATCAATCAGGAGACAGTTTATTTAATATAGTTTACACTTTATGAGTTCAAAAACGGTAGCCTCATCCATTAGAAATGGATCACTATGCTAGACAGACAATCAGGGGGTTCAGTTCACTTGACAGTCATGGAGAAATGACTTTGAATGTGACGGACGCACATAGAACAGGGCTTCACTCTCACAAGCTTGCAGCAGGTTAACGAGAGGCTTTCTCTTCTGATTAGGAAATCCCTGAGGGTTTCGGTAGTGCTTCATCTTAGGCATTTAAATATGCCTTCCTAAAACTGGGACCTGAACATTCAAAATGAGATTTTAGCACAAGTTCATTTCTTTGTGCTACCAAATCTTTTTTTTTTTTTCTCATTGGCTGTATCTTAAAACAGCTCATGGAGAATATTTATCTACTCCTTGAAATCATAAAGAGCAAGATATCCTTGAAAATTCTACTTTTGCAAAGAGTAGTTGAGCTTCCATTCAGAGGGCATATATAAACAGACTGAGGAAAAGGGAGCTTTGGCAGTAGCTCTCCAGCTATGTGACTGTACAAACTCCACGCTTTGGATTCTCAAGATAATTTCAGGAGGTTAAGTTGGCAGACTTCTTTTGTTATTTGAAGGTATCAATATTATGAGTATTTTAAATATTCTGCTTCATATCACAAGGTATGGGAAAAGGCAGACTCAAGGAACCATTTCCTTTAATATTATTTCATTTATAGAAATAATTAAAAAATCATTTTTTGTGACATCTTATTTTTCAAATAAGAGTGTCATACGTGTACCTGGTTATTCACTTACTTACTGATTTGCTTACTTACTTACTTTTACTAACTTACTTATTAAGAGATAGGCTTTTGCTATACTTCCCAGGATGTTCTCAAACTCCTGGACTCAAGCAATTCTCCTGCCTCAGCCTCCTAAGTAGTTGGGGTTATAGGCATGAACCACCATGCTAGGATTTTGGTTAAGTTTAGAAAGCCAGTAATTAGCAAACACATTAAAGGCCCTCAACTCTGTCTCCCACTTGGTCTTAAATCATACAACTTAAATCTGAGGAAAATTCCTTACAAGTACTGATAAGCCACAACACCGGCTACTCTCAGATCAGATCATGTAAGTTTTCCCATACCATCCCCACTTGGTCATTATTTTAAAACATACAACTCCAACTTCCATGATCTCTTTTGAAATTTATAAAGCCTTCATGTGATACCTCAATCGCTGTCTTAAACAATAGTCCAATTTTGCACCTCAGTGCATTGTATTTTACATCTATGGTAGAGTAGGTTATTCCAAATAGTGTTTCATTTCAGTCACCCATTAAGAATTATTTCAGTGTTTTCACTGTATTAGATGTTATCTCACGTAAAGAATACAGGACGATTGTAAAAAAAGACATCAAGCAACATAGAAAAATATGAAGTAAAAAGGCAGACTGTTCAGCTCATTTCCATTTACCAAGTATTTTAAGCACCTTTTGGGTTTATGTGCATCCTTCTAAATCATTTGTATACATGTCCATGTGCTCACTTCGGCAACACATATGCATTTTTATTCATGTCCAAATCTTTACATGCTCTCTGTGTTTCTCCTAAAGCAAAACTGTATTGGACAATTTTGAACTTTCTTCCTTTAGCCATTTTTATGCAGTTCAGATTTGTTGAATTGGAGGTATATATCCTCAAAGTGGCACTAGCAAATTGTCCCCAAATAAAGTAGAAACTACTAACTTTTAACTTACCTAAACACACTATCAGGCTCAGTCTTTTACAGGCTGACGTACTTCAAATAGATTCACCTAACTCACAATTACTAGAGATTCAAACATACAACAACACAAAAATATTTAAGTGAAAACATCCAGCACTTCAGTTGCCTGCATTTTCTGCTATGCTAACCTACACTATTCTATAATTTATATCTCAGAATAATTCATGTCCAAATTTCAAGAAATTAAACACTTTAAAAGAGGCAAAGAAGCAAATCAAAAAGTGTATTTAGTTTCCAACCTGCCTGTTCCTGTCAGGATAAGTAATGTTATGCTGCAATAACAAATTAATTTGGAAACCTTATTGGTTTAACACAGTGATATTTTTTCTGACAGATCCTACTTGCACATTTCAGATCAGCAAGAGACTATTCTACACAGTCTCTTGGAAACTTGGTTTGGTAGAAACTCATGTTTTAGTTACACTTCCAAAACACCTGGATTCTTTAATCATGGTGGTGGGTGGAGGAAGACTTCCGAAACAATTGTGAAAGAATATGTTTGGTTTTATACTATCACTCTAGGCTAAGCCTACATTTTCTTTAAAAAACAAATTGTAGCTGTGAAGGCTTCTGCCAAGGACTCTATACCACCGTACTACTACACTACTTCTGGTAGTAATGCTGACACTTTGAGTGTCCAAACATAAGACTTAATGGGCCAACTTGTTTGGCTGGTCCTTCTTTTGTCTTCTCTTGTCACCACTATTGTTGCTTTCAGTCAATTGACAAATGTTTCCAGTCTTTTCTCTGTGAAATAGCAAAGTGTGTTATCTCCTTCAGAATCATATTGAAAGACTTTTTATATAACAACTTACTATCATTCATTCTTTAAAATAAAGTAGTTTCAGGGGTCAGGGGGTTAGCTCAGTGGCACAAGCGCCTGCCTGGCAAATGTGAGGTTGTAAGTTAGATCTCGGTCCCAAAAAAAAAAATTTTTTTGTTTTAAATAAAGCAGTTGCTTTTCAGTTCTTGAGATGACATGGTTAACAGACAGTTTTAGTCAGACTCCCTTGCAAAGACTTTGCTATGCTTTGGATAGAGTTTGAGTGTAGACTCCAGGAATTAGTGAATGGGAATATTGGTCCTTGGTGTGGTGGTGTAGAGATGGGACTGGATTCTTGAGAGGTGAGACTTAGTATAACAAAGTCACTGCCTTTAAAATAAATTGATATAGTTTTCTGTGGGACCCTGGTTTGTTTTTATGAGAGCTTTTCTATAAAGATCAAGCACGGCTCCTCCCCAGTCTCTCTGACTTCCTCTCACACCTTGTAACCTCTCCTTTCCACACACACTTCCATCATACCACTGACAGTTGGGCTGTGATGTAGTTCTGTCTTTGCCTGAGCCAGGCCAAAGTTGGTGCCATGCCCTTGGCTCTACAGAACTGTAAGGTAAACAAGTATGTTTTCTTTATAAACTACTCAGACTCAGATATTTCATTATAGTAACAGAAATCAGACTAATAGAGACCTAGAGTATAAACTTGAGGGGGAAAAAAGGAACAATATTACTGTTTTTTTTTACTTTCCTCCTTTTAGAAGGTTTCTCATTACTATGTAAATCTCTACATATAAACAAATATATGTGAAAGGGCACTTCTTATGTTCATTCTATATTCTCCAAAGTCCAAATGTCACTGCCTTTGTCTAGCTAAAAATTATTAAAATGTGAAAATCTCTCCCTTCTAATTCCTTCTTTCATTAGCATTGGCCTCTGCATATCTCCAGATCGTCACTATTGCTACTTTGAATGAAAATAATTGCTGTTTCATTAGAATCATCTGGCTGATCTCAGATTGTGTGTCCCACTACAATGTTAGGTGATTTGTTTTAATTTTTTCCCTAAATTGATACATTTCTAAATAAGAGGCAGACATAATGTACATGATCATATTTAGTCATATAATTTACAGTTGTGTAAAGTCATATTACTATTTAAACAAAAGAAGTATTCTGATACTCTCTAAAGGAAAAAAATTGGAAGCTGCTTTTAATTTTTTTTTCAATTTTGAAAGCTCTTCAACAGCAGCTTAACGTAAGTGTCACTTTTATCCCAGTAGGAAATTCCTGGAAATTCTTATTGCTTCCAGTTCTGCTATAGATGTTTGGACTTAACACGGAGGCTTCTTAAACCAGATGCCAAAAATCCAGTGGCAAAGAAGTGAAATTCATGCTCATATATCCCATGGACTCTTCATCACCCCAAATTCTTGTTTTTGTTTTATTTCAGTACTCATATTTCCTGAATATTTTCTTAAAAATAATTCTTAGAAGAAATTTAGATATCTCATCTGTAAGAGAGAACTTTTTTTGTTTGTTTGTTTTTGGTCTACCACTTAAAGTTACATTTTGGCCATTTTTTAAACCATGATACAGAGAATATTAACCATTGTTATTCTCTGATTATTTTTCTATGAAAGTTCATTTGTTTTTTTCATAAAAGAAAAGTGTTTTATATTTTCTTCATCAATATCTACTTGTATTACATTAAAAGAAAAAATCAGTCAATAAATAAATAACACAAATATTAAATGACTAATAAATATGAAAATTTGTTAAGCACTGTCTTCAGGAATCTCATACTTGTCTGGAAACAACCACTCTCACTAATACAAAAAAAATTAAAAAGTAAAACGAACACATCTCCAAGAATGAGTCTTGACCTTTATAATGTTACTTCCAAGGCAGATGTTCCTTCAGTCTGCAAATGTTGGTATTGATCATTATGAGAACATGACACTGCATATAGGTCAGTGTCAGGATTTGTTGCCACATTAGGAAATAAATGACTTTGCTAGACAGGCCTTGATCAAGGTAGAATGGATTGTGAAAACGCTCATGCTGGGATGCACATAAAGCTCTGAAACTAGACAACAGATGAAACAAAGCAGCAGGGAGGCAAAGGTCAGGGATTCAGAGGGCACATGGCAAGTGAAGCATGCACACAGTGCAGTGTCGTGTTAGCAGCTAAGATTTCAGTGGGGTCCAGGGATCAAGCAATCTTTCTCACTGATTCATTCATTGGGGAAAAATGTGGGCTATTTTAAGTTTTTGAATTTGTTGAGAAATTAGACATGGAAGATTTACCGTATACCATTATAACCAAGGCAGGGAACCCAGCTATGGAAATAGTCTCCAAGTATCACCAGTTCTCTCCTTTTTGTCTTGTAGAAATTTCCAGGTGCTTACTAAGGTCAAAACTAGCAAGATTTAGCAAAATGATCATATTCTTGTTTATCCCCATGTAGAGTAGAGAGAGGTAAACAGAAAGTCAAAAATCTTTGGTGCTGATTTCATGTATTGATTTTCTTTATCAGCTATGTATCATTGCCAGTATCACTTGACATTTAGAACCTTGGTTTCCTATCTATAAAATGAGGATATCCAAAATCTTTCATAGTGAAATGTCAACTAGTTTGTGTTACTTTAGTTTACCTCTCACCAAAGTAAAAAGGCAAATTTCACCCACTGACACCTTTGCATTTTGAATAGTTACATTTCCCATTTATTTGATAATGAATGAATCAGAAGAATGACAACTGTAGAAAACTTGTTAGAGTTATTGAAATATCATAACTAGATTTTCAGTTCTTACCGAAGCAACACATGACAATTGTTCCTAAACCTTTCTGTTGGAGTCACTTACAAACGAACACATTCTTTAAAACAGAAAACAAGAACATTTTAATTGCCTGAGCTAGGTACCTTTATTTTGTTTTGTGTGTGCAATCAAAACCAGACCCTTGTGGATAATGTTAAAAGGTGGATATTCATTTCTTTGAGCTTTTTTCTTTTTTGTGTAAATTATAACAATTGCTTTGGGGATTGGGCATTTGGACAAACCATAAAATAATCAAAATTTTAATGTTGTTTGGTGGCAACATAAGACTCTTTGAATTAGTGGCTAGATTAACCATTCACAGGTATAAGCATTCTATTCCTAGCTGGATTTAATAGTTCTGGACTTTGGGGGAATAGATTTTCTTGATTGCTTTGAGGGCTTTTCAAAGTAATTTCTTAAATGTGAATTAGCCCAGCCCTCATAACTAGATTTTCCTTGCCTAATTATTTCTACATTCTGCCAAAATAAGGATGGAAAAATGAATTATTATCAACCTTTACTATAAAAGAGCTATTCCAACTCAAAATCATGTAGCTGTATTTGCCAAACTGTGTGTGTTTATGTACATCTCTAGATAGAGTCTTATGTCTGCTTATACTATACAACTTTCCAAGGGGGTATTAAAAACCAATATCTCAAGAAATCTATCTTTAGAAATATTTACAAACACACACTATACCCCATTCAAAAACCAACCACTTCAGATTTGAGCTTGGTCACTGTTTTGAAGCTTCAAATGAAATCTCAGATATGGCAGGGCCTAGCTTGATTTCAAGTTTGATTAATTTTTCTCTTTTGTCTTAACTGTCCTAAATCTATTCTATCACTTTAACATTTCAAACTCAACTGTTTTATGACTGTGAAATATCTTCACAATATATTATGTTAATTGGCCTTATTAATTCCCAGTTTGACTTTCCCATGGACTGTGATAGAATACATGACACAGCAACTAGTTCTCAGTGGTGAGCAAGTTTTATTGCTCAAACTTGATGTTTATAATTTCTACTGTATAATTTGTTTTCTCGTGTCAGAAAGTAAGAGAGCCTGTTTTAATGCCCCTGGAGTGTACTTGTTCTTCACTGAAATACTATTTATCAGAGTGTATGACCTGCTTACCATCCAGGCAAGTATGAGAAACTCAGTGAGTAAATGTTACGGCTGTGAGTTTGTCTGGATTTTGAACTGCACTGGAAGGGATGCTTATTGATAGTAAGAAAATCCTGAGGGAGCATCCTACTCTGACTTTCCACTTTTGCAAGGCAAAAATTTGGATAGCACACAGAAAATTTGGGAAAAAGATAACAATGAAAAGCCCCAAATTCAACTCGAAACTTTTTTATATTAAGTGCTCTTAGTTTTTTAACCATACTGACTCTCAGCATTGTCAATTCCTGGCATATTCTAATAACGAATTGAAATAGACTAAATTCTGCAAAGTTAATGGTATTTTAATGAAGGAGACCAAGTGTCCCTGTTGGAACTGAGATGCTGTAGGAATTGGACAGGGTAATTTCCACAAGGAATAAAACAAGTTCTAGGTCTTTCACCAAATGCACCACAGAATGCCTAAAAGCCTGGCAGGAAAAAGGCCTAGATTTGAATCACTGTTCTGGAACTTAATAAAAATAGAATGTATAATCATTTTTAGTTTTCATTTTCTATATTGAACTTAACAATACAACCAAAGGTTGGTAATGAACTAACAAGGAACAGTCTCACAATTTATGACACAAAGTAGGCACTCAGTATATGTTATTGCCACCATATCTGTTATGGTTTGTGTTTAGATTTTCTCCCTCAAAAGCCTCGTGCAATCTTAGGGCTTTTCAGAGGTGAGTGAACCTAGAGTTTCTGGTTGATTCAACGTCTAATGCTGGGATTAAGGACGTGACTACTACACCTGATTTAAGTATACAAACTAAGGAACTGAAAGAGGCTTGTCCCCTCTCCCTCCTTTCTGTCTCGCTGTTTTTTCTGTCTTCTGCTGCTATGAACTGTTGTCCCTCTGCCATCTGCCAACCTGCCTTACAGTCAGAGTCAGTCGACTATGGACAGAAACCTCTACATATTGTAAGCCAATTTCATCCTTTAACCTTGGGCGTTAAGTATGTTGCCTCATCACTGAAAGAAAAATAACTAAGACAATATCTGAAAGCCTTTTTAGCTCCTTCACTTCATATAGTTCTTTTCTTTGCACATCACATTTCAACACATGATCATAGGTAATAGTCTTTCATTTTAGGTGAATATATATTTTCTTCCTTAAAATATGTTTATTTGGAGTCAGGAAATCTCTTCTCTAATTTTTCTGCTCTATGTACAACTATATTTGATACAGGCTTATTGGTAAATACTTTCTAAATTAAAAATTTTCCTTATCCTCTTTTTTCTTGCTACTTTTGATATTAATTAGTGCATACATTAATGTTTCATGTTGAGTTTAAAAATTCTTGGCATAGCCCTGTATAATTGTAAATAAACATCACTAAATTAAAACAGTAACAAGAAAATATATCAATACATATAATTCTAATAATGGCCTAAGGTAAGTTCATCAATGTAGCACAACTATTACCTTTCCATTAGGCTTTCCACAAAGGGATGAGTTCACTTTATCTTTGCTGAGGTTACTCAGTTTTTCAAGATAAGTTAACAGAAGTACCTAAAAAGATGTTATCTATGACTAGTGATATCATTGCTCCATGAAACAAACAAACAATAAAAGCTTTCAACCCACTACCACACATCATATAAAGCCAACACTCTTGAACTCCCAGACCCGACCAGCAGGACAGACCGCAGGCCCTGCAGTTCAGGACACTGATCTGGAGTAAGGCACATACGTTACCTACAAGGTGTTACGTTACCTGAGACACTGACAAATGGGGCAGGCTAAAGTTACAGACAGGATGAAGTTAGGTTCAGTCAGAGAACATTTCAGAACAAACTGAACTTTAGCAGGGGATCTTATTCCTAAGACTTGTCAGAGGTCACCAAAAATTCCAACTTTTCCATTCTGAAGAGACACTTCAGTTTTAATCTTACCCAAATCAGAGACTCTGCCCTATCAGAGGTATATGCTCCCTTTTCTAAAGATACGAGTTGTTTCTAAAAGTGGTGGCCCAGCCAGGGACTATGTAACTCAGTCTCTTTTGTATCTAGTGGTTAAGTTTCATGTGAAAGAATTTGAGTGGAGGTGATTCCCTCTACTTCTAGGTTAAAGTAGCAAAGAAAAAAATGTATAATATCTTCTTTTCACTCATCTGCTAGACAAATGCTAAGAATTTCAAGACTCTCATAAAGGGTCAGCCATTTAAATAGGCTGAACATTTCCAAATCCCCAAGAGGAAGAATTCTGCCTGATAATCCCATCATCAATTGGAATGGTTAATAAATTACTTTTTTAAAAATATTAATAACTTACTATGTTATTTTACTAAAATTATGTTGTTATCGCACCCAACATGTTACCAGTTGGTATAATGCATTATGGTATCATAATGCATAATGCGTTATGTTACTTTCATCTTTACACTTAATAAATCTCTGTAATGTCTAATGATCACATCTCCTCTGATTTTTCTTACTGCCTTGAAACATAATCCTCTCTTTTAAAGTCAGAATAGTAATCTAACCCATAGCCTGTATTGTTATCCATAGACAATCTCACTATAATGTTATAATATATAGTTGACTTCCTAATTTTATCTCTTGTCTAATTTTTACCCTGATGCTTTTAAATGCCTACCTTCTCTTCCTGAGCATCTCAAACTTAATTTGCCCAAAACTGAAGTCAGCATTTTTTCCCTTTCACCTTCTATTTCATTTCATTTTCTGTTGCATTCTCTATCTCAGTGAAGAGCACCTTTACTATACCAGGAAAAAAAATGGTAAATTATGCCAGACTCCCCTTTTTCTCACATTTTCCATATTTAGTTTGTTACCAAGTCTGGAAAATTTTACCTCGTAAAAGTTCATGGATCGATTCCATCAGACCCACCTTAAATAACATTATATAGTCCAGATGCCCATCTTTTCTCATCTTGGCAACTGAAGAAGAAAATGGTTTAGTCGCAGATTTGGAATCAGACAAACTTTTGTTCAGTTCTCAACTCTGCAACAAATTCTTAGCTGTAAGATCTGGTAAAATGCATCAGTTAAAACTCATTTCTTCTCATCTGTGAAATAAAACATATGGATAGTATTTTCTAAAGGGGGCAGCTACAATCAGTGAAGGAAATCTAACATCATGAGACCTTAAGACAGCCTATCAGAGAGCAGGGCACCAAGACGTGTGCTATTTTAGTCAGTGATGATGCTTCCAATACATAACCTCCACCAGGCAGTGATCAGTATACACATTCCGCCATGTCTCAACCCTGTAATGTGGATGAGAAGGAAGGAGTTGGGCATAACAAGTATCCACAGGTAAAACTGATAAGAATTGGAAACTCATTGGGATAATAACTGATAAACATTTTACTGGAAATTCCTGTAGCAAAAGATATAAATTGAATGAATTTCTCGTATAAACATATTTTACAATCCCGCTCTGGGATCAATAACCAGGACCACGCAAAAATAAAAACACTCTTTCTTTCCCATCATTCTCTCTAGAGTGGAATTGTACATTAAAAATTCAAGTACTAAATTAGTGGTTATCTAAATTTAGCATGAACCATCCTCATTGCATAATAGCCAACTCATTTGTTTACTTTCAGAATACCCATAACAGCTTAAAACAGGAAATTAAAATTAACCAAAATTTCTTTGTAAAAGAACATTATATGTGGCAAGTTCTAAGTGTAAATTATTTGAATTCTCATTATCATTCTTTCCACATACAGTACCTCTCATTCCAGTAACATTTTCCTCTCTTAAAAGAAACACTCATCCTGAACTGACAGTGAGAGAATTTGGACGATAAGAATGAGATGGATTATGACAGTATAAATAACTGTAGAAAAGTAGAACTAGGAGTAACTATGCATTTGCAACATAGCAAACAATTGTTATGTCCTTAATATATGTTGTTTCATTTAATTCACCAAACAAAAAATAAAATAAGATGAAACAAGACCCATTATTTGTGTATCATGCACCATGAAGGATATATTAGTTCATATTTTACTGCAAAAGACCCAAAACTTAGTGAAATTAAGATACTTGCCTAAAGTCATACAGTAAAAAATTTATTTGCCAGAATTTGAAACTACTTTTATTTGACAGCTAAGTCCACTATGTTAAAATTATTATATCTTAGATCTTCAACCCACTAAAGGAGTAGATAAAATAAGGAGTTTAGGTGCTCTATACCCTTCTAATATTGTGTTTGAATCTTAAGGAGGAAAAGTACAGATTTTAGATAGCAACTTCTCATTATGTTGGACTATTTATGTCCACACGAGAGAAGAATCTATGAAATATTTCTCGTTTTGTTGGACTGTTTATATCTACATGGGAAAAGAACATATGAAATATAGAAACTTCTCTGAGGAAGGAACCAGCCACAAATAGCACCAGAAGCACCAGTAACACACACCTGGCATCCCAGTGGGTTTATCCTTCGTTCCTCATGTCCTTCCTTCTTGGTAAAATAAACATCCTCTAGTTACATGTAATTTGTGCTTCAGACTCTTACAGAGTAAATTTTCATTTTTCTATATCCATGCCATAGGCAGAAGGAGTTTGGTAAAGCAGCAGAAAATAAATGATTGGTGAATAATTTTAAAATCAAATTCTTTCCAAGACACTGATTTCATTATTCGTTCACCAGACAAACTCCTACTAAATCTAATCAAAATTTTTAAAAATTACCCAGCTAGTAGTATTGAGCTGTGCCTTAATTAAAGCATATGAGAATGCCTTGCATAATTAACTGGGCTTTTTTTTAAACAATTATTTGTGTTTAGAATTGTTTTCCACGTATAACTCAGACAATGGTAATAGTAATACTGACCTTTGATTATCATAGGAGAGTAACTAAAGGACATGTTCTGAAAGAAGGCCAGACCTGGGAAAACAAAACCAAAAGACAAGAAACACAGGATCTCTTTCCACTCTCTGTTTTGCTTCAGGTTGAACACTGTTTTCCTGACCTCTGCCCCATCTAGTCAAGTTGCTGACATCTGAACTCCTTCATCTTCCTGTGAAATGAAACCGTTATTCTTCACTTTTGGAAAATAGGGTGACTCCTTTTCTCAGTGAGTTCCGTGTGCTCTCCTCTCTGGTCTCCCAGACTCTGTTCACTTCCCCTGGGGCTTGATCTGTTTAGACAGCACCAACATCCTTGGGTGTCCCTTTGAGTTTGCCCAATTAGGAACCCTAGTAAGAGATCCGAAAAGAGTGAGAAAAAGCAAGAAAGGAAACAAAGAATAGCAGGGGGAAAGATACAGAGAGGAGTGTGATATCTCAGTATTTATTTCTGCTGGCTCCTTCCCTGCAGAGTTGTCATGAGCAAACTGAATCCAATCCCTAAGCCAAATGCCTTAGCACCAATCAACTTCCCTCTGTAGATAGCCACCTCTGTCTGCACTCTAATAATCACACTGTCTTCCTATCACTTATCTTCAAGGTTGGTAACAGAACGCTGCTATTATACCTTTCAAAGATACTATATAGTCTCTATAGTAGGCCTACTTCTTATCAAAACTTTGTAAATGATCCCTATTAAGCTCTCCTCAGATTATAATTTGAGTGCAACCTCTACTTTTTGCTGCAATCTTAGTTAGCAAGACTGACACTACCTGGATTTCTCACACTATGTATTTCTCTTATTCACAGCCTTGTATGTTCTAGAAGACAACAGATATAACAGGGTCTTTGGTTATAAGGATTTAGAAAATTCACTGAGTAAATAATTAAACAATAATATTCAATTAAGTAGGGTGTGGCTGTGTGTATTCAGAAGTGCTGCTTTGGAAATAAGTAGCCAAATACTGTATTTTTGTCCAAAAGAGAAGATGAAGAAGACATAACCTATTTAACCAACAGTACTGGGAAAACTGGTTATTTATCTGCATCAGATTAAATCTAGACACATATTTCTTATGGTACACTGAAATAAAATCAAACTGAATTATATAACTAATTCTGTTAAAACAGAAATACATAAACTACTAGAAGATAAAATATATAAAATTCTTGAAGATATAGATATAGGCAAGGACTTTCTGCACAGAACCCCAACTGGACAAGAAAGAGCACCAAATGGGATTATGTCAAATTAAAACCTTCTATACAGCAAAGGAAATGACCAATGATGTGAAGAAACAAACTACAGGAGAAGAAAAATATGTTGTCAGCTATTCCTTGAATAAAAGACTAATGTCAAGAATATATAAAGAGCTCTAAAAACTAGAACCTCCTAAATAAATGACCCAATCAAAAATGGACAACTGAAATGAATAGATGTTTCTCAGTAGAAAAAGTACAAGTGACCAACAAATACATTAAGAAGACTTAATGTCTCTGGCTATCAGAGAAATGTAAATTAAAACAACACTGAGATTTTACTTTACTCCAGAAAAACTGGCTATTATGAAGATAACAAATAACAAATGCTAGTGACTCTGCTGAGGGAAAGGAACATTTCTACATTGTTGGTAGAAATGCATACTAGTACAAATAGTACCGACATCAGTGTAGAGATTCCTCAAAAAACTAAAAATAGAAATTCCATTTGAACTCAGTTTTTCCCCTTTCAGGTATCTTCCTGAGAGAGTTAAACAACACATTACAGTGATGCATGCATACTCTTGTTTATAGCAGCATAATTTATAATAATTCAATCTTGGAAGCAACTTATGTCCATCAGCAGATGAATGAATAAAGAAAATATGACATTTATACATAAGGGAGTCCTAAGTTGCCATAAAGAAGGATAAACTTGTGTCACTTGTAGGAAAATTTGATCACTTTGAGGTCATAATGTTAAATGAAGTAAATCATACATGAAACTTAGATATCACCTGATTTCTCTTATATGAGAAACTCAAAATATTAATAAAAAACAAAATACAAGATAATAGAAAATAGTGAGATAAATCTTTTGCAAAAGGAAGGGGACTAAGAGATAGAAGGAAGGGAAAAGGAAGGGAGAGGGAGGGAGAGGAAGGGGATGAGGGAATGAACAATGAATTAAAATCACGCACCAACTCCCCACAAAGAATGCAATCATTATATGCTATAAACATGTACCAATAAAAATTAAAATTAGAACATAAAGCACCAGCAAAAAATTACATATATACACCAGAGAGAGAGACAGACAGAAAGATAGTAAAACCTTGGTTTTTGAGCATAATATGTTCCAGAAACATGCTTGTAATCCAAAGCACTTGTATATCAAAGCAAGTTTCCCTATGAGAAGTAATGGAGACTCAGATTATTTATTTCACAATGCAAAAATATTCATATAAGAAAGGTTATGATACTGTAATATAATACAAAATAATAAATAAAGTGCAAAATATAGAGAAAAATAAACAAATTACCCTGCACTTACCTTTGAAAATTTTTGTGACTGATACCAGAGAGACAAGAGAAAGGAGAGTTATTACTTTGGATAATTTTCACTGTCACTAACAGAAATACTGCTATGTATTGGTTCAGTGAAATCTTTTTCTTCTCATACAACCTTAACAAGGAATCTAGCCAATGACACTTGGTTTTGCCTCCTTTTGAGGATTTCATGGGGCTGTGATATTTCAATGTTATTAAACAGATTTATGGCTCACACTGTTACAGCTTTATCTGGGTGGTGCCTTTGTACAAAATTTTGCAGTGTACTTCACATTTAACTCATCTCCCCAATATCATTTGAAGTGAGAGATTCCTTTGTTTTTTTTTCCTACTCTTCTGCAGACAATCTCCTCCATAATCTCACACTGTTAGGAGATGATCTCACAGTAAGGAAGAGAAAAATATACCACTGGCTTAGTTGTAGTACTATTCATGTTGCAAGACATTGCTTGTTTATCAAGTTAACATTTATTAAAAATGTTTACTCATCTTGCAGAACACAAGTTGTTTTCATAATTTAATGATTATATATATATATATATATATAGAGAGAGAGAGAGAGAGAGAGAGAGAGAGATTAAAAGACTAAGAGACTCAAGACAATCTTGATGCAAAAAAACAAAATTATCACAGTGTTACAATGTTTCAATATAGCATATAAACAAAGATAATCAATTAATCCTATGAAGCAGAATTGAGTCCAGAAAAAGATCACCTGTATTAAGTAGATAAAGAATAGTCTTTATAATAAATTATAGTAGGTCAATTGGATATTCACACAAGGAAAACATTTGTTAATCCCTTCCTTGTACCAAATACAAAGTCAATAGCAGATAATTATAGATATAAATGGGAATCTATAATACAAACACCTCTAAAAGACAATTTCAGAGAATAGTTTTATGACTTTGAATAGGAAAATATTTCTTAAACAGAATATAAAAAGTACTAACCAGAAAGGAAAAGATACTAATTTTTTAAGTAAATTGAGTTATATTTAAATTAAGAATGTTCACTTATCAAATGTTTCAAAAGAAGAATGAAAATTCAAGTCAGTATATCCAATGCAGAACTTAAACTGAGAATATATGTGACTTATCAATAAAAAAGTGAAAATGAGTGAAACATTATCCCATAAAAGGATAATGGATATGACAACAAATATATAAGGTGCTCAGCTTCAACATATATCAAAGTAATAAAACCAAACCCACCATAAGATATCTGTATATACTTGCCACAGTGTTTAAAATGTAACAGATTTATTGGGAAAGGATTTAGAGAAACTGCCACTCTCATGAAGTACTGGTAAGAGTGCTAACTGGTGCAATCACCTTCAAAACTGACAACATCAATTAAAGTTAGTTGTATAGATAATTTGTAAATCAGTTATTCTACTCTTAAAATTTATCCATAAAAAGTATATGTGTATCTGTATGAAAAATTCAAGATAAAAATGTTCCAACAGCACTATTACAATAGTCAAAACCTGCAAATAGCGCAAATATCCATTGGCAATAGAATGAATAAATTGTGGTATATTCATACAATCAAATGCTGAAAAGAAGAAAATAAATGAAATATTATCTCACGCACAAATATGATGAATTTTCCAACATGTTTAGCAAGAATCTAGACCCCAACAAATATTGCACTTTCCCTTATATAAAGTTGAAAACATACGTAAAACTGATTTCTGCATGGTGGCATACACTTATAATTCCAGCATGCTGGGACGCTGAGCCAGGATAGCAAGTTCAAAACCAGCCTGGGTAACTTAGTGACTTAGTGAAGCCTTGCCCAAAAACAAAACAAATAAAGACTGGAAGGCAGCTTGGTGCAGTCCCTGGTTCAATCCTCCTGTGTTGTAAAAACAAAACAAAACCAAAAAAAAAAAAAAGTGTGGTTTTTTTGGTAGCGAAACTTACTACAGTAGTTTCCTATGAACTATGATTTCAAAAGGACATGAGTTTATGAATGAGTGCTTCTGTTGTGATACTTATGTTCCAGGTAGTTTTGTATAATGTATATAATTGTGAACATTCCTTAGGCTGTGAACTCATGATTCATTTGCTTTATGTATGTGAATGTTCAGTAAAAATGTTTTTAAGTAGAGGAAGGAATTAATCAGTAAATATATAAGAATTGGCTTGGCCCACAGAGAATCTACAGTAAGTGGCATGTAATCAAGAGAGAAGTAAATATAAAGAATGGGGGAGTAGTTAACATTACCAATTGCTGAAAAGTCAAACACAAGTCATTTTCAAAGACCCCAGGAAATGACACTGAAGAAGAGGACACTGCCATTCTGTGTCAGTTTTGAAAGGTTCTGTATACAAGGTGAGATGGCTGCCCTCTTAGGCCACTGGTTGCTGGCCTGAAGGACAGGAAAAAGAGTAGAGCAATAAGGGGCACCCTGACCCTGTCTGGTATGTTTTGAGTTTTTTGCTTTTTGGTTGTATTTTTCAGTAAAATGAACCAATGAAATCAAGAAAATAGTTAATTATTCTTTGACATAGGCAAAGTCCAAAAAACTCTAACTAGAATATCTCTAACACACTTTGTCATTTGGGGAAAGGAATAATCTTAGATTAGTATTTGCATTTGATGTGTATTCGGGGAAGATTAAAAGGGATGCTGCATTGCCATTTAACACAAGCGAGTCAGTCTGCTAGCTTTAGCCACCTTCACCACTGTGGCTCTTTAATTCACAAAAGTAAGATTTATACACTAGCTTTGTACTCATCTATGTTCACATCATGTCAATTCATTAAAGCTGCGAGCTCATAATTCATTCACTTTACTATGTGTGTGAAATTTTAGTAAAATTGTTAAGTAGAGGAAATGAATTAATCAATAAACAATGTGAATCTATGTTGGCTATTAATGGACTTAAAATGATAACATGTCTGTTAGTTTGTTCCAAGAAAACTTTATGTCTAAGCCCCAAAACTCTAAAGCTCTTAAGGTACTAACATCTATCCCAAAGTTTTGTTTATTCAACAAATATATATGTAGTACCCACCTGGTATTTTTAAAACCTGAGAACATATTGACTTTAGTACCCTCTTGAGAAACTGAAAAAGTTTGAGCAATAATTACCTTGCACTGTACTCTATCTATAGCTATTTCATTCTGTCAATATTCTCATTCTTCTTTTCATAGTGGAAGAAGGAGTAAAGTTTTATGCTAGTTTTCGTGTGTATTTATAATTTGAAAATTCTCTATTAACACCTTGAAATCAAATAGATTAAAATAGATTAAAAAGTGGGTTAATTCTGTCTTGAAAATGATTTCTTTAAACATAGATATAATTACATTGTTGATATCATGAACAGATAACTGATAGTTCATCAACTATCAATGCATAGTTGGATGATACTTATTAGAATATTTAGAAGTATGATGGACTTGCTATCCACACAGATTAACTTGGATACTTGGAGCTCTTGCTTTTGAATATTGTGACCTTGGAAAATTCCTTAGCATATTAACTTTTCATATTTGTTCTGTTTTCCATGTTACATAGGAATAATAGCTGCTTCAAAATTTTTCAGAAGAAATTATGTAAGGTGTAAAAACCTTTCAACAGAGTTGAATGTATTAAGTTTGCAATAATTAGGAGCTACTCATAAGATTTTTGTTGTTCAATGTATTTTTCATAAACTTATAATAGCAATTTTAGGATCATGGAAAAACCAAGTAGAACATATGGAGCTTACTCATATGGCAATTGTTGGTTATGTTTGTTTTCCATATCAGTTGACCATTTTCAGTTTCATTGACCTTAATTCTATTTTTATTTCCTTTGGCTTACTGTGGATTTACTTTGCCCTTCTTTTTCCAGTTTCCTAAAGTTCTTTTACTTCATATTTTTATTATTTTTATTTTTATTCTTTATCATTTTTCCGGAGTGGCACGCAAACCCAGCCAGAGCCTCATGTATGCTAGGCACATATTCTAATGCTGAGCTACATGCAGAGATTCTGTTCTTTCCTAATGTATGCATTCAAGCTATAAATTCCTCTATAAGCACTATGTTAACTATATCACATAAATCTTGATCAGCTGCATTTTCATTTTCCAAGTTCTTGGATAGTCTGTTGGTGTTTTTCTCCCTCATCTTTTGTTCTCTTTGCTCTTTAGTTTTACTCGTTTCTACTGAACGAACTATTCTCCAGCTGAGAGTCTTACCTCAATGGTGTCTAATCTAATGAGCTCATTGAAGGTATTCTTCATTTAATATTTTGAGATATATAGCACTTTTTATTATTTTTCAGAGTTTCTGTCTCTCTGCTCAAATTTCCCATTAACATATTAATAGTAGTTGATTTAAATCCCAGGTCTGATCATTCCAACATCCCTGTTGTATCTGGATCAGTTCTTCTGTTTTCTATTTCTTCAAACTGTTATTTTTGCCAGTTAGAGCATATGTCAGTCAGTGTTTTACTAGAGAAACAGATATAACACAAGGTATACAAATATATAAGAATTAAAAAATTGGCTTACAATGGTCAGCCACAGAGTTGGATGAGGAAGCGTACAGAGGGTGTCTGCACACTAGAGACAGAAGGCTTCTGTTCAAGGTCTGGAGCTCACTGCAGTGTCCATGCAGGTCTGTATCAGGAGGGTCTGTGATAGAACTCTAAAGAGTCTATGATGGAAAGTTGATGAGTCTACACCTGAAGGGTGAAGAATCTAAGCAGGAAGACTGAAGGATTACAGGCAGATGCTGAAGAGTCTAAACTAGAAGCCAGAAGATGTCCAAGCTGAAGGCAAAAACTGAAATTCCTCCAAACAGAAGGAGAACCACTCTTCCTCTTTTCCCTTTACAACATCCAGGTGACAAGCCACCCTAGCATGACTCTTCTACACTCCAGGGTATAGAAGTACTGAGCAGATTTTTGTTAAGTTTCTAAACTTCGCAAGTGACACAATGAATCGACCATTACAGTACATTTCCTTTTTTGTTGTTGTTAGGTATGATGCACAGGATAACTGAAATGTATATACATACTTTCTTCTCATGATTACATGGGAACAAATTAATTCTACAGTAGGAGTCAAGGCCAAGCTCAAACACCTTCATCCACAGATACAGCAACCAATAAAAAAATTTGAAAAAGGAAAAGGTAAATAGTACTTGGAGTAAATTTTTTTGTTTTGCATCATTACATCACATTGTATTAAATCAAATAGAAAAGAGATTCTTCAATAGTTTCATATTTTGTGACACTGAAATGCAGATATATATTGGTGGCTTTTAATCTGTATTTTTTATTTTTTTAAATTTTATTTTGCTTTGTTTGTGCCAGGAATCAAACTAAGGACCTTGCACTTACCAGGCAGTGAACTATGCCACTGAACTATTTCCCCCGCCCTCCATCTGTATTTCCTTCCACTATTTTGAAATCGAAAGTGCAACTTACATTCATTTGACTTTATCCTTTCTTCTCTAGTTGACTTTTCCCATCAATTTATTTAATTTAATTTTACTTGATAACAGCATTTAGAGAAAGACTAATACTGTATAACTCATGTTATTTTATGTGCACATCCAAATTGCTTATAAGTGTTCATTCTAGATTTTGCTGCTGTTCTTTGGAAAAGAAATAGGGAATGGTTTCTGTATTTAAAAGAACTTGCTTTTCATATAAAAGAATCAATTTTCTCCATGAATAAGCAACGTTTGAAAAAATGAGAAAAATTAAATGAAATCTACTTCGGTACCACTACTGCAGCTTAGAAGTAAAACAGAATCAAATAGTTTAGGTGAAAAACAGACCCTTTATTAATATATACATTTTTAACTTTCAGAACTCCCCTTATTGTCTGGGTAATCACTAATATTAACAGAATATTTATAAAGGGGTTTTGGCCATACATCAACTGGCAGTGACAGGGATTCACATGTCACTGTTTTGTCACATAAAACTATTGTTTTCTCGTGATCAATTTCTGATTGTTTGCTAACTTCAGTTTATTTATTTTCTGGATTTAAAAAAATGTTGCAGTAAAAATATCTTACAAGATTAAAAATCCATTAAGTCATTATTATTTTATATCATAAGTATCAAAAAGCAGTTTGACTCTCTAAAGTATCTGATCTGATGAATGTTTCATCATTATGTAAACATAGTCTAAATGGAGTGGGCTATAATAGCTGATTGTCAAGTTAGTAATCATTTAACAATGAATTTTATGGAATAGAATGGCTTTTTAATAAACAGCCTTGGTGATTGGTGCCAAGTCACTCACTCATTTATGTATTCAACAAATGTTATTAAATGTGTAGGTGTGCTGGGCATTGTCCGACAGACTGATAATTTCAAACAGAAAGTCCTTGAAAGCAAAAACTTTTTTCAGCCTCAATATGTCTTGTATAGAGCCTCACATTAACACTGGATAATAATTTCTTTTTACCTCTTTCGTAATTAATTTTGCTGCTGCCAATTGTGATAGTATGTATGATAACAAAGTGTCACAACAATGGAATTCATCAACAGTTTCTATTAGCTTCTCTATAGCTTCATGTAATTGGAAAGAATTTGTCTCTAAGCAAAGAATCTACAGAGGTACACAGTTTGCCCCAGGTGAGTTCCAGGGACCTGGGGAAAGTTGGAGACCTACTTTCCAGCTTTTGAGTTTCTAGGGAGCTACTGGGATGTTGGACTGGGTTCAGCAGATTGCAGGGCCTCAGTCAACCACGTTCAGCGGCCTGGTTTCAGTCCAGGAGGCAGGATCCTTGTGGGAGGACTCTGGACTCAATTGGGCTGACCTGGGGACAACCTGGAGACCAGCACTGCCAGCTGCTGAGTTCATATCTACACCCCCAGGACAGGGGATTGTGCCCCAGGGGTTTCTCTGGCCCCAGTTCTCCATACTCTGCTTCAGCCTCTCAATTTAGGGGGCCAAGTACCTGCAGAGGAGCTGAGACTGCTCCAGTAGCTGAGGGTGCAGGAGGAGATTTGCAACACACCCAGAGGAAGCTTTGGAACACCACTCAAACCAAGGAAATAAAGAAAAATGACAAAAGGAAAGACCAAAATGTAGGCTAAAATCACCAGCCCATTCCAAGAAAGCCTGGGAACCATGTACATAGAAGAAAATAGAAGCCATATACCTGAAATGACTGAAATGATATCAACTGAAATAAAAAAGCAACTAGTGGAAACTATGGAGAAATTCAAATTAGAAATAATTGCCCAGGTAAAAGAAGAAATGATAAAAGTAGTGAAAGAAATAGTGAACATATCTAGTGAAGACACAGCTAAAAAAATTAGGAACAAAGCAAACAGATGGAATCCCTGAATGAACAATATAAGAAACAAGCAGAATGCATAAAGCAGATTCAAAGAGATATACAGGAAATCAAAAATTCTATTGAAAACTATAAAAACCACTTCAATGAAAGTGAATATAGAATTTCAGACATCAAAGATAAGATTGCAGCCAGTGAACAGGAAAGACAAGATCTTTTAAAAATAACAAAGAATCAGGAAATAACCATTCAACAGATGCAAGATGATGCAAAGAAAAATAACATAAGATTAACAGGGATGAATGGAAAAGAACGGTACAGCCCAAATGATACCAAGAGGATGTTTACAGAAGTAATAGCTGAAAACTTCCCAAATATGAGAATGAAAACTAACATTTGGATAAGTGAAGCATATGGAACTCAAAATAGCCATAACCAAAATAAAACTACACCCAGACACATAATAATCACCATCCCAGAAACCCACCATGAGAACAGAATACTAAAAGCTGTTAGAGAGAAAAGACAGATCACCTATAAAGGAAAACCAATCAGAATCACAGCAGACTTCTCAACACAAACAATGAAGTCAAAAAGAGCATGGAGTGAAGTATTTCAGATCCTAAAGGAAAACCACTTCCAACCCAGACTGATGTACCCTGCAAAACTGTCCTTCAAAATGGATGGAGAAATAAGATACTTCCATGACAAAGAACAGCTGAAAAACTTCATGAACACCAAACCAACCCTACAAAGAATACATTCTAGAAAGACATTCTAGAAAGACATTCTAGAAACACATAGGATAAAACCACCAAGCAAGGCAAACAATTAAATAGAATGGAAAGCTAAAGATACAACAGCAGAAAGATAACATGTCAACAATAAACCAATATATAACAGTTATAACCATTAATGTAAATGGCCTCAACTCACCAATCAAAAGAAACAGACTGGCAGAATGGATCAAGGAACAACATCCAACCGTATGCTGTCTACAAGAAACCCATCTTACCCAAAAGGAAACCCATAGACTGAAAGTCAAAGGATGGAAAACAATACTTCACACAGCAGGAAACCAAAAAAAAAGTGGGAGTAGCAATCCTGTTTGCAGACAATGTGAACTTCAACTCAAGAATGATCCAAAGAGATAAAGAAGGTCACTACATACTAGTCAGGGAAAAACTTCAAGAGGAAGAGATAACAATCTTAAATAAATATGCACCAAATTCCAGAGCACCCAGCTATATAAAGCAAATATTAAGAGAAATGAAAAGTCAAATAAACAATAACACAATTATGACAGATTTTAACACACCACTGACACAGAGGGACAGATCAACTAGACATAAAATCAGCAAAGAAATAAGAGAACTTAATCACACCTGTGAACAAATGTACTTGATACACGTATATAGAGTTTTCCATCCAACAACATCAGAATATGCATTCTTCTCAGCAGTGCATGAGACATTCTCTAAAATAGACCATATACTAGCCCACAGAATATGTTTAAGTAAATGCAAAAGAATTGAAAATATCCCATGAATGTTATCGGATCATAGTGCCATGAAAATTAGAAATTAACGATAAAAGCAACTGCAAAAACCTCACAAACACATGGAAACTGAGTAATACACTCTTGAGCAATCAGTGGTTCATGGAGGAAATTAAAGAAGAAATTAAACAATATCTACAAGCAAATGAAAATACAAACACAGCTTACCAGAATTTATGGGATGCAATGAAAGCAGTCCTAAGAAGAAAATTTGTTGCACTGAGTTTCCACATCAGGAAGACAGAATGAACACAAATAAACAACCTGATGCTACAACTCAAACATCTAAAAAATGAAGAGCAAGCCAAGCCCAAAGCCAAAAGAAGGGAGGAAATTATAAGGATTAGAGCAGAAATTAATGCAATAGAGACTAAGAAAACAGTACAAAGGATCAATGAATCAAAGAGTTGGTTCTTTGAAAGAATAAATAAAATTGATAAGCCCCTGGCCAATCTTATTTAAAAAAGGAAAGAAAAAACTCAAATTCATGCAAAAAGGAACAAAAAAGGTGAAATTACTACAGACTAGGTAGAAATACAGAAGATCGTCAACACCTATTTCGAAAACTTCTACTCTCATAGGATCGATAACACTGAAGAAATAGACAGATTCCTAGATACATATGAACTACCAAAGCTGGATCAGGAAGATGTAAAACTGCTGAATAACCCAATTTCTATTACTGAAATTGAAAATGTAATTAAGTCCTTGCCAACAAAGAAGAGCCCAGGCCCAGATGGATTCACTGCAGAATTGTACAAGAAATACAAAGAAGACTTAATGCCGACATTCCACAAACTCTTCAATGAAATTGAAAGGGAAGCAATTCTTCCAAAGTCATTCCAGGAAACAAATGTTACTCTAGTACCAAATCCAGAGAAAGACCGAATTAAAAACGAGAACTATAGGCCAATCTCCCTAATGGACATAGATGCAAAACTTCTCAATAAAATATTAGCAAACAGGATACAGCAAATCATCAAGAAGATTATTCACCCCGACCAAGTGGGATTCATCCCAGGAATACAGGGATGGTTCAACATATGTAAATCAATAAATGTAATCCACCATATCAATAGAGCCAATAGTAAGAACCACATTATCATCTCTATAGATGCAGAAAAAGCTTTTGATAAGGTCCAACACTCATTCATGATAAGAACCTTACAGAGAATTGTAATAGATGGTCTTTACCTCAATATGATAAAGGCTATCTATGACAAACCAACAGCCAGCATCATATTAAATGGCCAAAAACTGAAAGCCTTTACTTTAAAATCAGGTACAAGACAAGGATGTCCCCTATCACCGCTCCTATTCAACATAGTACTGGAAATACTAGCCAGAGCAATTAGACAAGAGAGAGAAATAAAAGGAGTAAAGATAAGAAAAGAGGAAATTAAATTATCATTATTTGCAGATCACATGATACTTTACATAGAAGACCCCCAAAACTCCATTGAAAAGCTCCTGGATATAATAAATAAATTCAGCAATGTAGCTGGATACAAAGTCAATACTCAAAAATCAATAGCATTCTTATACACTAACAAAAAAATACTGAGAGGGAAGTAAGAGAAGCCACACCCCTCACACTAGCATCCAAAATAATGAAATACATAGGAATTAATCTCACAAAAGAAGTAAAACACCTATACAGCAAAAATTATAATACCCTGAAAAAGGAAATCGAAGAGGACCTCAGAAAATGGAAAGACATCCCCTTTCATGGATAGGAAGAACAAACATTGTGAAAATGGCCATTCTCCCAAAATTACTATACAGATTCAATGCAATCCCAATCAAAATACCACAAACATACCTCATAGATCTAGAGAAATCACTCCTAAAATTCATCTGGAACCAGAAGAGACCTACAATAGCAAAGGCAATTCTAAGCAGTAAAAGCAAGGCAGGAGGCATCACAATCCCTGATTTGAAATTATAGTACAAAGCTACAGTAATAAACTCAACATGGTACTGGAATAAAAACAGACCTGAAGATCAATGGAATAGATTGGAAGATACAACCACAACCACAAACCCACTCAACCACCTTATCTTTGATAAAGGGGCCAGACATGTTCACTGGAAGAATGACAGTCTCTTCAACAAATGGTGCTGGAAAAATTGGCTATCCATGTGCAGAAGACTAAAACTAGACCCATGCCTATCACCATGTACTAAACTAAAATCTAAATGGATCAAAGATCTAAATATTAAAACAGAAACATGAAATCTGTTGGAAGACAAAGTAGGTAAAAATCTCAAAGATATAGGAGTAGGTAGAGAATTCATGAACAAGAATCAAACTGCATGAGATATACTTCCCAGAATCAATAACTGAGACCATATCTTATTAAAGAGTTTCTGCATGTCAAAAGAGATTTCCAGCAAAGTGGAAAGAAAACCCACAAATTGGGAAAAAATCTTAATGGATTGTCCCTCAGACAAAGGACTTCTGTCTAGAACTTATAAAGGATTAAAAAAAATCAGACCCTCGAAATTCAAAGACCCAATCAAAAAATGGGCATTTGAAATGAATACACAGGTCTCAGAAGAAGAAATATGAATGGCAAATAAATACATGAAAAAAATGTTCATCATCATTAGTCATTAGAGAAATGCAAATTAGAACTACACTGAGATTCCGTCTCACCCAAGATAGAATGGCCAGGATAGAAAAAATTACCAACAACAAGTGTTGGAGAGGCTGTGGAGGAAAAGGAACTCTTCTACACTGTTGGTGGGAGTGTAGACTGGTGCAACCACTGTGGAGGTCAGTCTGGAGATTCCTCAAAAAGCTGGGTTTGGAAGTCCCATTTGACCCAGCTATTCCACTTCTAGGCATATTCCCAGAAGAACTGAAAACATCATACCACAGTGACATATGTGCACCAATGTTTATAGCAGCACAATTGGTAATAGCCAGATCTTGGAAACAACCTAAGTGCCCATCAACTGAGGAATGGATTAAAAAGTTGGGGTATTTTTGTAAAATGGAGTACTACTCAGCAATAAAGAATTATCACATTGAGATATTTATAAATAAGTGGACACCCCTTGAGACCATACTCATAAGCGAAATAAACCAAACTCACATGTGTAAATACCGTATAGTCTCCCTAGTATGAGAGTTTGTAAGAGTATATAAGATTTTATAATAATCATGATTCCCCATTTCATTGCTTTGAAGCCTTTCAATATTTTCATTCATCAGCTGGAATGGTTTTAATCTGTTTTGTTTGACTTTTTTATGAGTGATGGCATGAACAGCTGTTTTGAAGAAAACAAAACATTATGGCAGCCATTGCTGATTTAATATCATCTTCCTTAGAAGTCCTACCATGCTTCTACTCTGCTATTACCATCGGTTCTATCATGTTGTGTCTTATTGGGATTTTAATATATGTGATTGTATAAACAAATCTTTTTATTCAAAATGAGAAATTATAGTAGCCATTGATCATAGTTATTTGGTTCAGAATATCCTGTAATTCTTTCATTCTCTTGAACAGTTTTATACTATTGTGTTATGTTTGATATTATTGTATCTGAAACTATGCTCAACTATAGCAGAGAAAGAGATATTTCGACAGCTACTGTTAATGTCCGGTTGTCTTGTTCTAAAGTGTTGTATTGCTTATGTTGTTCTGTTCTGATCTGCTTGGTTCTGCCCTCTTTTGTTTTATTCTCTTTAAAATAAAAAAAGTAATAAGAACTGTAAGAGTAATAAAACCCAAAATGCATAATTGCTACCATAAAAGAGAGAGCAAAAGAAAGTGCTCTAAAGGATATAACTGCATGTATGTTTAAGTGTGGAAGATAGATGACCATACTACTGTTTTTGTTAGATTGTTGAGCAGAACTGTTAATAGTCTCACTGTTTGAATGTCTACTTTGTATGTTTTAATTTTGTAACTTGAACAACTATTTCCAAGATGACAGTATGTAACTTATCAACTAGTGATTTCTTACTGGTTTTGTTGTTGTTGTTGTTGTTGTTGTTGTTGCTGTTCTTTTCTTTTTTCCTTTGGAATTCTGTATTGTTGCTACCCTTTTTTCTGTTTTGTTTGTTTGGTTTTTTTTCTTTCTAAATAAAATTTTAAAAAATAAAAAGAATTTGTCTCTAAATAGAGTTCCTTATCTCACTGGCAAAAGAATATCCAAGTAAAGCAAACTTTCAGATGGCAATGCTTCATGGAGAAGAAGCTATGTCATTTCATAGGATAAACAAAAAGTATTAGCACCATGTTTTGGGACTATTGCTGTACTTTTTATAGCAAATAATTTCTGGTTCTTTTAATCATGCTAAAATGCTAACAGCTCTCTTTAATGCCTACTCAATAAGTAGATTAAAACATGAATGCCACTAAATATGCTTTAAATATCAGTTCCATTGAAATATTTCTAAATTCTGTATCCTCTTAAAATAATCCCCATTCAAAATTGAGAGGAAATGTCATCCATATGAGTTTCTTCAGAATTTAAGCTCTGATTATACAAGGAATTACGTACTATAGCTTCAGAAATCGGATAATTAAAGAACCACTAGAGTCTTTGTTGATGATATTTTTAAGCCTCAAAAGTCTTCATCAATGCTACAGTAAAATTTCATATTTAAGTAACGTTGCACATGATGAGTGCATTTCCAAGCCCAATTAAACTGGCTACCTTAAGAGAGAATTGTGAAGAAAGGCAAAGATGAAAAATTTTATCATACAAGCCAACTACCCTAGTCTTAGATCTGAAAAAAGGCCATCTGCTTTGACTAGGTCTTAGTAGAAACTTGAAGGATGAGCGTGTAAAGAAAGAATCATCTTTCAAGGAAATAATGGTTGTTAAAGAAACAAAACTGGTTTCAGGCCATGACCAATTAGTCCTACTGCTTTAGGCCTGCAGTAGTGCAAGAGCTCGGAAGAGGCACTTGTGAGGCTGAGGCATTTACATGTTGGCCAGGGAAACAAAAAAGTGGAAGAGAATTCCATAGGTCCCACTGAGGACACAGTCTCTAAGACTTAATATTTCCCACTCTCCTTCTTAGAAATCTTCACCACCTTCCAATAGCATCAAGTCCAAATCTTTAAAACACGAATCTCTCAGACACAGATCTTTCAAAATGTTCTACTAATGGAGAATAAGGAAAGACTGTCTCAGCTCCTGCTGGGTGAAGTCCATCTGGGTGCCAGTTTTACTTCTTCATAAAAATTCATGCAGTTCCCTTCTTAGATACTTCTGAGATACTCCTAAGATAAGGGAAACTCCAAGGAAACTTCTTTCTGCATTTCTTGATCTCATTTACTGCAAGTTCAAAATAATCCTTATTTCAAAATGGCATATTTTGAAGCAGATTTTGGATGCTTTCTTACCACAGATTAATCAAATTTTAATTCCAATGACCAACAACTGTATTAGAAGTTCCTAAAATATACATCTTGGTGAAGTTTTTCAGGTGTTATATTTTCATTTTAATAATCATCCCACTGACACTTGGCAGTGGTTTTTACTTGGTTCTGGGGTGCTGGAGGCTCTTTCTGGAGGTGGTTTCTAGGTTTTTTGTATTCTGAGCAAAGATTTGGTCAAGACAAGCACAAATGATAGCAAACTTTTAATAAAGGTAGGAAAAGAAACAGGCTCTGTAGATCAAGTTTGGGCCAAGTAAAAGTAGAAGTACACGCTACAGTGTGAGAGTGGGTCACCATGCAAGAGGGGACACTGTAGCATAAACTCAACATGTACTGTCTTTTTTTGACACCCTCATTCCTCAGGCTTACATCAAGTCTAGATGATTTGATGGAAAATCTGCTCACATTCTCATGAGAAGTCTGTGTGCAGGGCTTCGGGAATTGTTCTGCGTATGTGTTCCAGGATCTTCCATATACCATCTTTCCCTGTTTTAGACATGCCCTGCCTTCCTGTCTCATTTTCATCTCACACATGTATGTCAAACCTACATTATTATTACTAGCTTTCCTCATCAGGAAAGCACATGACCTACGTGATGCATAGGATCCAAATTCTAACACATAAAATTGCCCACATTACTTTCCTTCCAGGTCTAACACTCATTTTTTACACATTTTCCGCTCTCTCCCATCAAATGCAGAAACTCATTAATTATTTCTCTCATTGAAAAGGTGAAGAGATTAATCATTTTTCAATCATAGATGATGGTGTGCAGAGTTAGAGGTCATCAGAGATTATCTCTTCTTTCATTTCTCAAATGAATAAAAGAGCTGAGGAAAGGTTAAAATGACCTGCTCAGGTCACACAGCTAGTTGGAGTCAGAATTCAGAATACTTGTTGTACAATCTCAAGCTGCTGTTAAGATAGTGTTAGAGGACTGAGACTATAGCTTAGTAATAGAGCACTTGCCTGACATGCACCAGATCCTTAACACTACAGAAAACAAAATCAAATAAAAATAAGGTATGAGTTCAAAAAAGAGTACTCCAAGGGGAAGGGGAAAAATAGTACTTCAAGGTATGGCACTTTGACATGCTGAGCACTTTTGAATCAAAAGAAAATGGAAAATCTTAGAAAATGCCTCAAAATCAAAGACATTCTAACTTTCTCTTGTTTCTCTCTTGTACTCCAAACACAGAACGAAACTCTGGAATTCCCTTATCTGACTGAAGAAACTTCTTCCAAAGAAATGCAGTTGCCTTAAACCTTCTTCCTAGGAATCTCAGAAAGAAAAAGAAAATCAGAGAAAGATCAACTTCAGCAAAAGAGAACAGACTGAAAGTTTTCACCTTACCTAGACAGACTTTTTCATGTGTTCTTCTGAGTAATTGAAGTTTCAGCCCACAGTTTCATCCAAAGCTGAATATAACTTTGTGCCAGGCCAATGTCTGCTCTTTGAACCCATTCATTTCTCTTAAGAAGTCATTTTCAAAAATTATCTGTATTGCCCCATTTCTCCTTCTCCTATTAAAAAGGCATACAAATTTCTAACTTGCATTAGGTTATTAGGTTATATATCTGACACGCCTTTTTCTCCTCTTAATCAATTAAGAGTTCATTTCAGGGAAAGGGAAGCTTTCCCTCACTCGTACAATAGAAACTTTCCTAGTCAAAGATGTTCCAGGAAGAGAAGAACCAAAACTCACTGGAATTATAACCTCACAAATCCTATCTGAGTGGGCAAAAGGAAGAAGTCCCTGCTATTGGTACCTGCATGGTCTTCCTGGAAGGATTGTTATGCTCATCAAAACAGGCACTTCTGGCTGACTTTCATGCAGACACCACATTGCCTGGCAGTGACCATAATCACCATTAAGTTAGGTGCAACATGATTAAAGGGATAACAGGAGGCTTTCAACATCTCCTGAGGGTATGGATATCTGGGATTCCCAAAACTGCATTAGTTGAACCTGGAAGCTACTGAAGAAGAAAGGTCACACAGGTTTGGGTGAGAAATTCATGATTTTCAAATGTCAGATAAGATTTGGATAAGCATCTGGCTTTTGGTTACATATTTAAAAATGAATAAACACTGAAATCTGGAGGATTCATACTCACTGGACCTAATCCACCCAGGATTTAACAGCCAAAAAAGAAATGCTGGTTATGGCACGGATTCCATAAACTTTCAAGTCATTTACACACAAAAACAAAGCAGCACATATGTATATGTCTGCATAAATATATAAACATGTCTATACATAATCCACACACAAAAATATGTGTATATTTCTATGCATTTCATGTATATATGCATGTTGGTGTGTGTGTGTGTGTGTGTGTGTGTGTGTGTGTGTGTGTGTGTGTTTAAATATTCCAAAACATTGGGCCAGTTGGCCATGCATCCAGTTTCTCTTGGAAAAGATTTGCTTCATAACTAATAGAAATATACAATCTGGTTAAATGTTGCTGGTAAAATGTCTAACACATGGGTGGATTGAGATTGTGAACAAGTGGAGAATACTAAAGCAGCCTGATGGAGATAGGTCCTTTGAAGGGAGGCCAGAAAACATTCCATTCCAAAGAGAGAGGATATGCATCTATTGTTTCTCCAGCTGGCTAAGCAACGGCAGGGATGTTTCCTACTAAACAGCCTCATTAACATAAGCATAACTACAGGGTAAATTTTCAAGCTCATTCCAAGTGAATTCAAAGGGGTGGGGGAAGAAAGATGCCGTTAATATGCACAACTCATGCAGACAATGATATGAAGCTAATTCATTTCATCATATTATCACCATAGCATATTAACTTAAAAGAAATAATAAGACAACATGGAAATGTTTGCATATTAGAAAGAATTCTCGTTGTACCCTATTAGCACCATATCCTATTAGTATTGCATTAAGCTACCATGCTGCAATGCTAAAATGATGAAATCCCACTGTGAAAACTGATATTGAATTCTTGTAATGTTTCAGAATCATTTTTAGCACTGCATATAAATAATTCATGTGAGCAGATCTAATGAATTGATGGAAGAAAAAAATCCCTTGGCATTATGAGGGTATTTATGAATGTAAAGTCACGAGCAAGATACTTTCTCATGGAAGGTAGGTAAGGGCTGAAGTCTGACATCTATCCTATAGTCTGTTATTAATATAATGAGGAATTCTAGGTCAAGTCCAATAGAAATATTCCTGAAAACACATTTTCCTCTCTAGCATGATCTTGGCTGGCACTCTCCTGTCCTTTCTGAATCTATATTGTAGATCAACTGAGTAGGCAACCTAATTTAAAGACATTGGTTGTCAGGATCAAAATTTGATAAACAAGAAATCAAGTGAAATCTGTCCTTTGTACTCTCGTGTCTTTGTTCAATCTATCAGTTACAATGAACTGATTCCCTATTCCCTCCATTGGACTGCATACTCCTTGAAGTCAGAGATCATAATTTATTCATATTTATAATCCTAATCCTCAGTACAATGCATGGTTCTGAATAGGTACTCAATAAATATTGAATGAATGGATGGATGAATGAATGAATATATTTACTCAATTCCAAAGATTCCAATTAAAAAGTTGGAATAAATGTGGGAGTGGGTCATTTACATTTAAATCTGATTGTTTTTCTAAATTAAATCTTTATTTACAATGTTGAATTCAGTTTAGAGAGACATTCTAATTCAACAGAATGCTTCCAGAGTTAGCCACAACTGTTTAAGTTCCTGCTTTAGATTAATGGCTTTTTGGTTTCTCATACCACATATTGCATATCGGTGTCAGCGTGCTTGCAGAGAAGTAATCCTAAAGCAATTTCAACTCCCCAGGATGGAGATTTCCTGCAAGGAGAGCTGTCGTGTAAAGTGTGTTCTCCTATGTAGAAATATTGCTGGCAGTTACGGTGAATTGCAGGGCAGAAGCCAATGACCTGTTTTCGGTTCTCCATGTAGCTGGCTTGTGGGCACTGTGATTCTTTGCTACTACTCTCCGGAGTTCACTACACTTCAGCTCCAGATCCCTCATGGCCTATTTCTCGCTTTCTGCTTTGTGGACAGATCACATTTAGCCCCTAGTTCCAAGCCTTCTTCCTACACAGTTACTTGTTTCAAAGCTACAGAAAGTAGGAGAGAATAACTAATAGATTTTCCTGGGGGAAAAAACAAACTGGATTTCTTGTTCTCTTTCTTATGCAAAAGAAAATATTCTCATACTCCAATGAGGGCGACTACTTTACCAGTTAGCACATAACTCACTGCATTCATGTACATGCTCATACACACACACACACACACACACGCACGCACGCATTAGCATGCACATACACGTCCTTTAGCTATAGCTGTGAGTATTCATCAAGTCTCAGAGTCTCACCACAAAAATCATCTTTTTCATTAGGGTAAAAGTCCAGAAGGTAAGTTAGAAATGTGGGCTTAAAACAATGGCTATATAGTGAAATTAAAAGTCATTTGTCCTCTAGTGATTAGTGTCTGCAGCAGAAATGGTTACGTTAGACACAACAAAGGAATCCTGTCAGTTCTCAGGGGTTTCGGACTGGATTTTCTCAGCAAACATTGTACATGGACATAAAGTGTTCTTTGTGCAAGGTGACAGTCGTTGTTAGGAAAAAAAGGTCCAAATGAACCATAAGGGTCCCTATAACTAACATTTCTCTCTCTCTCTCTTCCTTCCCATCACTGAGGATTTGCATAGACTGACAGGAAGTAACATATGAGTGATACTGAGATTCGCTAAACACATAAGAAAACTATATTTATACACAAGATAGTTAAGATAGTTATACAGCTAGTTATACAGCTAGTTTCTCTTAGTTCATTGAAAAGAAGGATTTGCGCTAATATTGTTTGGATATGATATCATGCTTATATCTTATACTCTGAATAATTACTATGAAGACAGCAATGTGCAATGTATTAATTATTGTAACTCTCCTACTAACCTGTTTTGAAACTCTGCTTTATTGTTATTTTTATTTTTTCTCTTTAAAAAGAAATAAAAAAGAAACAAAATGAAACTCAACAATTTTTGTTTCAATAACAACTATTTTACAATTGTTCAACTCAAAGGACAAATAGCAAAAGTAAAGTGTGGATGAATTTGAAAGAGTTAGAATTAAAGAAATGATCAGAAGACTAGATAGTGTCCCCAAAGCAAGAACTTGTACTAATTTGTGACTCTGCAATCATTCTGTAGTTCACAGATAATTGGAAGTAATGTTTCCAGGCTACAATATACAAGTAAAGAAAATCCAGTTATGAGCTATAAAATGTTCATATTTTCTGTTTATTTATGTGGCTTTTTGTTGTTTATTTGTATGAATAGTATTATAAAGGCATTTTTTCCCTTGCTTCACATTTCCATACATTGGTTAAAATTATGTCTTATTCATTCATTATTTTATTTCATTCCCATTTTATAGATTTGGAAGCTGAGACTCAAGGAAGTTAGTAGAGCCCTGTGAGTGGAGAAGAATACTTACAAATCAACATTTATCTGATTCCAGACCTATGTCCTTAACCTTTTTCTGAATGAACTTGCAAATACAGCCTATATGAGCAGCAGTGGAATTCAAATTTAAAACAAACCTCAGATTGATTAAATGAATAGGCAATTCCTCATGCAGATTCTATAGGTGGGTAGTCTATGCTATTTTTATCATTTTTCAAATAAGTGCAAAATGCTTGTATCACATACATAGGGTTTGAGGAGGTTCCCTCGAGAGAAAACAGAGACAGGGAACTCAACCCTCATCTGGCTCACAGTTTTAAGGTAACAACAGAAAAAGATTCAAAACAATGATTAAGTTTTGCTCTGCTTTTTTTCCTAGTGGACATCTGTAGGACCAGAAGAAGAGTTGGGTTTTTTTGGTTGTTTGTTTGTTTGTTTGTTTGTTTAGCAAAAATAGCTTTTTAAACCTGACTGCCTCAAAAGAAAACACAAATCATGCCTTTAAATAAGTAACAGATTAAAGTGTGCAAGAATATGTTTGTCCTTTGTTTTCATGGTAGTCTCTGACTTCGTCAGATGAAATAAGTCTGGGATCTCCCTATGTCTCAGGAAGTGAAAGGAAGCAAGCACAGAGAATACTGATGGAATAGAAAACTCTCATGAGTGGTTCCCCCAAAAAGAGCAAGCAGTCCCTCATCGGATATGTGGATAATGCATGCACGCACACTCAAGCGTGAGAACATTCACCAACTCCAATGTATTTCTACATTTTGCTTCCCCTTGGCACAGCCCACTAGAGGTGGGGACTAACCAAGTGGACAGAAAGAGGAGCAATCAGACTCTGGGACTGTCTAGGTACAGCAGACGACTTGAAGCCTGCCCATGGCCTATATCCAGCAGAGATCAGTAAACTGCTTCCATTTTCTAACTATGAAACAGGAGCAAAGGAAGGACACTCCTTGTCTTGGATGGTAACCACAGTCTGGAGTAAACAGACAAGGGGTCTCTGGTCCAAGAAGAGCATCTCAAAACCTGTGGGCCTTAGACAGGTGGAAGAAATTATTTGGCTTGATCTTGGAACCACTCTTTCAAAAACAAAGGAAATTTTTCTTTGATTCAATTTTTTTTTAATGTTTCTACTTTTGTGTTATTTTTAACTTTTATTAGTTTTTTGGTGGTTTGGAAATTTTCTTCCTTCTCCACTCCCCAGTTTTTATTTGCTTTTGTACCGGGAATAAAACTCAAGACCTTGTGCTTATCAGCATTTCCCCCTTTTTAAGCTTCTTTTCCTTTCTCTCTTCCCCTTTCATCCATTTTGTCTTCCTTCTAATGTTTCTTTTTCTTCCCATATTTTGCTGTTTCTCTTTTTTCCTCCTCTTTTCTTCAACTGCTCCTTAATACTATTACCTTTTACTCAAAAAAACCCTCATTTTTCTCTTCTTCTCATGTTCCTTTGACTCAGTTTTCAAATTTTGCTTTTTTTTACTCTCCAGTCCCTTACCTCTCTACTTGTACTAATATAGCTACTGAGGTTTATGAATCCCCACATAGCTGGTTAACTTCACACTATTGTTGTCGAATACTGTGCTTTTGTTAGAATAGGTAAAGTTGTTAAATTTAGTAAATATTTACTGTAGATCAATAGCAAGTCAATTATTTGGTTTGTCTTAGAGTTCATACTATAATTATAGCTCTCTATGATTAAAGGTGGCACATTACTGATCATTGGGATAGTCAATACTCAGTTTAAGTTTGACATTATAAGATGGGGGATTTAGCTCAGTCGTATAAGTGCCTGCCTGGGCAAGCACAAGGTCTTGAGTTTGATCCCTGGCACCAAAAAAAAAAAAAAATTGACATTATAACTGATGCTAATTTTGCTACTATAGCCAAGATGAGGCAGCTCTTGCTATTGATTGGTTTTCTAGGGATGCCAATTCTTGATTGCTTCAGGTCATTAACAATAGTATGGCCCATTCTCAGAGAACTGAGTACTGGGTCAAATAAACTACAACCTCCCATTCTTAGTAAACAGAGGTGGTTGGATTCTAGAACAGAGACAAGGGTCAGTGACTACCCAAACCCAGAGGATACCACTGAAAAGTACACACTAATCTTTAGTTAGGTCTCTGTGTTAGAAACAAACCTTTCCATTGTGGTCAGTCTGCAAGCCTCAACACAAAACAAACATACAAAAAAGAGAAACCTGACAAGGAAAGTCAACCAAATGTCTCCCAAAACCCTAAAGCTGACCCATGGGCAACTGAAAGAGGGGACCAAAAGCAACACATCTAGTTTATTTGAAAAGATAAGAGACCAGTATGTCATTTGGGAGGCTCATGGAAGATAGAAGTTAAGAGATATTGGGCCAAATAAACAAAAGGAAGAGTGAGTCTTAAAAAGGCACTAATAAAAACTAGTAGAGCTAAACAGAAAAATGCAAAACATGAATAATCAACATAGAAAAGAATTAGAGATAAACATCAATAGTTATAGTAAGGGATCTTGATAACTTACTATCACAAATAGATCAACTAAACAACAAAATCCATGAAGAAATATTAGAATAAAATAAAACCTTCAAACAAATGGGCTTAACGTATCTACAGAGTATTTTACCCAAAACAAAATGAATATGCATTCTTCTCAGCAGCACGCAGTACTTTCTGCAAAATAGATCACATACTAGCCAATGGATAAAACATAAATAAATGTAAAAGAATTGAAATTATACCCTGCAGATCATAGCTTAATGAAACTAGCAATCATGACAGAAAAAGACACAGAAATTAGGCAAGTATAGTGATAACTTGGTGTCAAACTCATTTCTTTACAAAGTCCTGTTCAAACACCAAAAAGTTCAAGAACTGAACATATTTTCTCATAAGAAATAATATAAAACCAAATAATTGCTTCTGAGAACCAAAAATTACACTTATAAATTCATTTATCCAGGACTATAACAAATTTTGCAATGATTTCTTTCTTCAACTCTATTGTCATTCTCACAGTTTTCTTGTTAGATTCACTGCTGGTAACACTAAATTTCTCTGGGGTCATGGTTGTATTTTATGCAAATAAAGCACAAAACAGCACAATGTGAAATGCTTTAACACACCAATACAAGCACTATGCGTTGTCTAGGCAAGAACAGTGCTCATACTGAAGGTTTACCTCTTTGTGACTCTAGTAAGATACAATACATGATTATTGGCCTATACAGGTTTTTCTTTTTTTTAATTTTATTTAAAGAGAAAAAAAAATAATAAAGAACAGCAACAATACAGAATCCCAAGGAAAAAAGGAAAAGAGCAACAACAAAAATCCTAAGAAATTAGTACTTGACAAATTACATATTGACTTCTTGGAAATAGTTGTTCAAATTACAAAGTTAAAACATGTAAAGTAGACATTCAAACAGTGAGACTGTTAACAGTTCTGCTCCACTATCTGACAAAACCAGAAATATTATACAGGTTTTTTTAACTCAGATTTTTTACTTCCACTATCGAGCAACATTTTGAATACTGAGCAGATTTTTTTTCAAACTTCGCTGTTTAAGCAGTGGAAAGTTCAAGCTTAGAGCCATTTGACAACCGAGGTATCACTGTACTTGGAAATTAAACAATGTACTCTTAAGTAAACAACTGGTTATAGAAGAAATAAAGAAACAAATAAGGTCGTTTCTATAATTAAGTGATAAAGTAGTATAACATATAGGAATTTATGGAACACAACGAAAATAGTCCTAAGAGGGCAGTTTAAAGCATGAATACCCCCATCACAAAAACAGAGCAAGTCAAAAACAAAACAAAAGAAGAATGAAAAAAAAATGTAGCAATGCACCTCAAGGTACTAGAAAAACAAAACAATACAAACTCAAGTCTATTACAAGGAAAGAAATTATAAAGGTCAGGCAGAAATAATGAAATTGAGACCAAAAAAACTATCAGTGATTGAAGATTGGTATTTTTAATAATAAAATTGATAAACCCTCATTGAACCTAACTAAAAAGGAGAAAAAAGGCACAAATCAATGTAATTGGAAATTAAAAGTGTGAAATCATAATGGACACTGCTGAAATTAAAAGATTATTAGCAACTATCTCAGAAATCTATATAATTCCTACCAAAAGAAATGGATAGGTTCCAGGATATATAGGAATCATCCAAACAGAATTTTTAAAAATCCTGAATAATCCAATAATAAGCAATGAATTTGAAGCAATAATAATAATAATAACCTACCAACCTAAAAAAAATAGGTCTGAACAAAATCATTGCTGAATCATAGAAAAAATTCAGAAAAAAATCTAACATGCCATGTAAATAGCAGCAAGGACAAAAATCACACGATTATATTAATAGATACAGGAAAAGTGTTTGGCACAACCCAATATCCTTTCAAGATAAAAAAATACATGTATAAAAAGACCTTATCTCAATCTGATAAGACCCATGTATGACAAAACAAAGGCTAACTTTGTAATAAATAGGGAAACTGACAGTTTTCCCTCTAAAATCAGTAACAAGAAATTGATGCGCACTACCATCACTGTGTTCATCATACTACTTGAGACACTAACAGAAACAATTAAATGAGAAAAAGAAATACAAGGGATATGCATAGAAAAGGGCAAAGTCAAATTATTATGATTTGCCGATGACATGTTCTTCTACATGGAAGACCCTCCCAAAAAATCCCCTAGTATTCTTAGAATTGATAAAAAAAATTTATAAATGTAGCAGGATACAAAATCAACACACAAAAATCAGTACTGTCCTGTACACTAATAATGAATCCACTGAGAAAGAAATGTTTTAAAATATCAATAACATTTAGAAAAATTAAATAGTTAGGAATTAACCGATCTAAGGAAGTGAAGGACTTCTACATGAAAACTTATCCTGCTCCTTGGTATACAGAACCAATATAGTCAAAATGGCCATACTTCCAAAACTACTACACAGGTTTAACGCAATACCTGTCAAAATACCAATAGCATTCTGGAGAACTGGAGAAACAGAACTGGAGAAAACAATCCTAAATTCCCATGGAACTAGAAGAGACCCAGAATAGAAAAAACAAAGTTGGAAGCAGCACAATCCTAGACTGGAAGTCATATTACAAAGCTACACTGATAAAAGCAGCATGATAGTTGCAGAAAAAACAGACATAAGGATAATAATACTGAATAAAGAATGTACAAACCACCCTATGCACATTCAACTATTTGATATTTGACAAAGGGGCAAAAATTACACTGTAGGAAAGATAGGCTTATTAATGAATGGTGCTGGAAAAACTCGCTATCCATATTCAGAAGACAATCTAGACCTTTATCTCTTACCACATATTAAACAAACAAAAGTGAATAAAAGAACTCAATGTTGAAACAGAAACATGTTGGAAGATAAAATAGATAAAACTCTTGAAGACAGACATAGGCAAAGACTTTCTGAACAGAGCCCAGTTGCACAGAAAATAGTACCAAGAATCAACAAATGGACCATAGCTGATTCAAATGTTCCTACACATCAAAGGAACAACCACAAGAATGAAAGGAAAATCTATACACTACAAAAAATTTTTGTCAGCTATGCCTTTGACAGAGGACTTATAGTACATGTAAAATGAATAGATACTTCATGTAGACGAAGTATAAGTAGTCAATAAATACATGAAGCAATGCTCAACATCACTGGTCATTAAAAAAATGTAAGTTGAAACAACACTGAGAATTCATTTTGCCCCAGAAAGGACAGTCATTGTCAAGCAATCACATAATAACAAGTGCTGCCAAAGCTGCAGAGAAAAAGAACCTTTTTTTACACTGTTGGTTAGAATGTGAACTAGTGCAATCATCATGGAAATCAATATGAAGATTCCTCAAAACACTAAAAATAAAAATTCCATTTGACCCAACTATGCCTCTCCTATGAATATTCCTGAAAAGGTTAAAGACATCATATTACAGTAATATATGCACACCCATGTTACTAGAAGCACAATTCATAAGAGTTAAATCTTGGAAGTAGCACATATGTTCATCAACAGATAAAGGAAATGTGGGCATTTATACACAGTGGGGTATTACTGTGCATAAGAAAAAAATTTGAGGCATTTGTAGGAAAAAGAATTCATCTTGAAACTCTAATGTTAAGTGAAATAAACCAGACATTCAATCTTAAATGGTTTCTCTTATACAAGAAACCCAGATTATAAATAAAGAGCTTCTTTCTCAAGTGGGAAGGGAATCAGGAAATGAAGGGAGGAGGGAGGAAGAGGAGGGAAAGTTAATGAAACAGGAATTGGGATACATATACCAGATCCACGCAAGGAATATATAGACATTATAAGCTGCAACATGTGCTAATAAAAAAATAAAACATCAGTGAAAGACTAGGAAAGCTTTCCCGTGTACGTAAGAGGAGTTCTAATGTTTAACAAAAAGATATAGAAAATTATTTCTAGGTAAAAAGATATCTTACCAGCGTCTCTTTGGACACTTGTCTTAAGCAGACCCCAAGAAACACTACCTTCCTACTTTGGAAATAACCCACTACAGGAAATAGCATGGGTTTATGGATTCAAAGACTGCCTCACCTCTCAGCTTTGGTGATGACTAAATATATGATTTTAAATAGTATCTTAGTTTCTCTAAATTTCTAATGTGCAAAACAGAGATAATGCCTGATTCAAAGAGCTGTGAAAATAAATGATATAATCACAATGCCTGACACACAGTGATGCTAAGCAATTGTTAATGCCTTTCCTCATCCAGCCAGAAGGTGACCTGGACCCAGCCATGGGACATGCTCTCTTCTTGCCTGTGATTTCTATACACATACTTACAAATTCTCCACACAACTCTGGGTCTCAATTCTGTTTTCAGTCTAAAATTATATTCCACCATGGTTTTAGGATTATTACAAGACTGAGAGCCAGATTCAAAGTATGGACTTCCATTCTTAAACTACAACATTTGTCAAACAGAAGGGTGCATCCCAGGCCAGAGTTTTAACAATAGAATAGTCATATGATAAGTATATCACCAGAAGGAATAAATTCCAATTGTATAACTTTCTATGTATCTGTCCCATAAAGCCCAATTCCTTTTTCCCTCTTTCCCATTCCAGCAAATTGCCATTCTTCTAACTTACAAACAAATCCTACTCTGAGCAACATCCATAATTTCAGGACTCCAATCATTTTATCAAGATTTCAACACTCGTTTAGAGACTGTGTTGGTCTGATATTTGTTTGTTTGTTATGAAACCCAAGACCTCAGAAATTCTGGGAAGCACTTTACTAGTGAGCTTGTCCAAGAGTCCTGGAGAACAGGAGCTAACATGGACCTTCAAGTAGCATTTTAGGACCCAACAAGACCAGGTATGGTTTGGATCTTAAATGTTTCCAAAGCCTCATATGTTGAAAGCTTAACGTCCAGCCAGTGACAATACTGGGAAGCGGTGGATCCTTTAGGAGAGCGAACCTAGGAGTTGGATGGTGGTAGACATGCCCTTGAAGGAGGTAATGCCACCTTGCTCACTTTCTTTCTCTATTTCTTTCCTGCCTGCCTTGAGGCAAGCAGATTTAATCCTTTACCCACTCTCCACCATAATGTACCACCTTGCCCCAGGCTCAAAACGAGTGGAGCCAAAACAAACAAACAAACAAAAAATCCCATGGACTGAAATTTCTGAAATCACTAACCAAAATAAATCTTTCTGTCTTTTAAACTATCTCAGATGTTTTGTTCCAAGGAAGAAAAGCTTGTAACAGGGGCCCAACCTTAGTCATCAATTCAGCCTAAACTCCCTCTCGAAAGGACTATCAGGGCAGACCCAGTTTACCCTATCTTCACTCAATGAGCCAAGTTACAAGATCGCCAAATACCCCGTATGCACATCAGTGTGTGTACTGACCTACCACCATACCACTGAAAGAAAAAAATTCGCTTAGGAACATTCATAGAGCAGGTAAGTTTGTGGGAAAAGACAAGCTCCCTTACTATATTTCTAGCTCACTAAAGATTTAGTCTGAAACATATTAACCCTTATACTAAGATTCTCTGAAAGTTACGTATGGTATATTTCCAATCTATGATTGAAACTGTAGTTTCAAAATGCCTTTTTAAGGGCTTATTAAAATTGTCTTCTTAATTAGCTCCTTCTTTAAAGAAAACTGGTAGGCCTCATTGTTTCCCTGAGCTAGAAAAGTATTCAGGGTGCTTTTTTTTGTGAAATCAGGACATAGCATGGTGACCTTACACACCATCACAGTTTCTCAAATTGTTCCATCTCTCAGTTAACCAAGATATATCTATCATCACCCCAGCAAGAAATTTTAGCTGTAATTGGATAGATGAGTAATACAGTAGCTAAAGTGTGGAATTATTGCTGTGTGTGTGTGTGTGTGTGTGTGTGTGTGTGTGTGTGTGTGTGTTTGGTATAGGGAATTGAATTCAGGACTTTGTGCTTGCCAGGCAGGCACTTTGCCCTGTTTTGTTTATACTTGCCATAATAGCTTCAACTAAATGCCTTCATGAAAATTTTAAATTTATTTCTGATGTAAGAAAACACATTCAATGGCTAAAAATGTATTCATTGACATCTTATGTTACCATGATGTCATTATTAGTTCTAATAATACCTAATTCAATAATAAATATCTAATTTGGGTGTTTGTTTTCTAATTAGAGATTTTTCATATTTCTATTCGGTAATTATTCATGAGTAGTTATTGTTAATCATAAAATAGAATTATGGTTAAGCTTATACAAAGTGCAATCAGTTTCCTATGAAAAAAGGAATTAAACTTTTTCTACTTCATGTTTTAATTAACTTTTTTCTCTATTTTATGGACTTGCTCAAAACTATGTTGAAGGGAAATGTAAAGTAGGGGCTGAGAGCTTAAGACATTTTTATAATTACAAACTTGCTGAAGGGAAGTTTAAAGAATCATATAATTGGGATTTTACTCACATATTCCTACTTGGAACCAAATAGTCTTTTCCTAGAAGATCTGTTTTGTCAATGCTGCTGGGGACCCAGCAGCATGTTCCCACATGCTAAGGGGCTAAGAAAACAGCACAGGACACAAAGCTGCCCTGCCTCTGACTCTGAGCATCACCTCGCATGGTAGCACCTTATCAATGGCCCTTACCAGTACTACACTCATCCACACAAAGCTTCCATTTCCAGTATTCTCTCCTACTTCCCTCCTTCTGGATATGTCATTCTTTCTTGAATGCCGTCCTTTTTTTTATTTGAAGGACTCCTAGTCATCAATTCATGTAACAATTTCTCCTGGGAATCTTCCTGACACTCATGAAAACCATCTGTGAGTCTTCATGCATTACAAGCTTATTTCTTACACTGGACCTTACCACACTGCACCTTTCTTGATTACATCTCCCAGTGAATTATGAGCCACTCAATGGATTTTCAGTGTGTGTTTTAATTGCTTCACTTACGGTCATAGTGTCTAACACTGCCTTCAAGGGTTAGCCAGTGAAGAATGTAGAAGCCATAAGATAAATACACCCTACTTCTACATCTTGAACAGATACAGCATTATATATGATACCTCAGAGTCTCCCTAGGGGAACTGAGGTGCAGTGATAATCAATTCAACAATGCATTTTGGCTTTCTTTCCTCCCCTGCCTCACTCTTCCTAATCCCTTACTCCTTTTACCTGGTACGTCAGTTTCCCATTGCTGCTATAACAAATCACCACAAATTTAGAGACTTTAAAACAATATAAATTGACTCTGTCACTGTTCTGGAAGTTAGAAACCTGGATTGGTTTTACTGAGCCAAAGTCGAGGTATCTGCAGGCTGGTTTCTTCGTGAAATACTAGTGGAAAATCAACTTCCTTGCCTTTTCTAGCTCCTAGAGGCTATTTGCCTTCTTCGGCTCATGACTCTTCCTTGCATCATTTCAGCCTCTTGCTTCTTTTGTAACACCTTCTACTTCCGCCTTGACCTTCTTGACTCCCTCCTACAGGGACCCTTGTAGTTGCTTGTAATGTTAGTCATGCAGTTGAGCAACCCCCCTCCCTTAAAAGTCTTTAATTTAATCAATTCAATTTACAAAGTCTCTTTTGCCACACAAGACAACAGATTCTAGGAACGAGAACATGGATATCTTGATGAGCAAATGAGAGAGGATAGATTATTCATCTGTCCCTCCTGGGATCACTTCCAAAATTAATTTACAATAAGCATGCTCATATTACAAGTTTTGTATTTGAGGGAAATCCAAACTAAGACAAAATTCAAAACAAATAGACTACTCAAGATGGAAGTATTTCTTATTGCGAAAACTTGCAAGGTGTTCTTTAGAAAGATAATTGCCAGGAATAGTAAAGACGTCATTGGTAGACTTAGGGGTGACATTTTCAAGAGGCAGTTCCTAACAAATTCATAGTTAATTCTCAAAGTTACCCAAAGATATAAAACTAAAGAGGGCTCATGGGCATCTATGAAAACCAAACTAATTTTACATTTGCACAGGATCCAGCTGCTAAACCTTTTCAGGAAGGTCTTCCCTGACCTTGTAAACCTCATTCCTACCTAGTGGAGCATTCAGAATTCCCTATGCAGTATTTTCTCTGCCCACAGAAACATCATCCTGTGTGGTGATTTACATAGGGTCTGTCTTCCCTCGGGGACTGAGACTCTGTGATGCTACAAAACCATATCTTTCCTGTTTGTTTTTCATCGGTCCTCCACATGGTTCTGACTATAAAGTAGATGCTCAAAAGCATCTTAAATTATTAATTATTAATTATTTAATAATCTTAATTATTAAATAAAACAAAGAGCCAATGTAATTTCTAAATGTGGCTAAAATGAAATCACAATCCACACACTGTATTATGGAGCCAAACTGGACAGGAGCTGGGAGACCTGCTTTTCAAGGTTGAATGAGTTATTTATTTTGACTTAACGGACTTGGGATTGGAAGGGTAGAGCTTCCTTCCTTTCGCTTTTGTTGTTCTTTGTTGCTTTGTTAAGATCCCCCAGTGATTCAAGAAACACTGGTGTCTTCCAATTTCTTATCAGATGAACAAACTGAGGTACAGAGAAAAAAGAAAGTTCAAACCCAACGCCAAACAGTGCGGAGCTGGCAGACAGGGAAGTAAGGCCTCTTCCTGTCTCTCACTGCAATTCTCCTTGCCTCACAGTGCACTCAGGAAAAATGGGGGTGGGGGGGATTTGTCTACATTTAGATGCAGGCTCAGTGACCCCAGGGAGTCAGCGGTGAAGGATGACTCAGATGTGAATTCCCTGCTGGCTCCCATTTTCATCCCCTTGGGCAGTGTGTAGGAGAGGTATAACTGCATGAAGAGAGCATTGTCAAAGGAAATATCCTAGCTGATCTATTTTAGTTAAAACAGCTCTTCTTCCCCCAGGTATTGTGAGATTGCTTGTCTGTCAGGGTGTTGGCCTTGAGCTTGAGCAGGAGCTGGGCACCAGGGAAGGTGTTTTCATTGGAGGGAGAAAATAGAAATAAAAAGGAGGGCTGAGCCACAGGGTGCTGGGAGCGGAGGGAGTGAGCGCTGTCTGCTCAGCGGTGTGTTCTTCATGGCAAATATCTCTGGGCTAAAGCAGATCTGCTTTCGCAGTGCCAGTGGAAATTAGCATTTCTCACGTCTCAGGATTTGTCTGCTGTTATTCAGAGTATCACACTAAACTCATCCAGTTTTCTTAATTGTGTGATGAGTTTATGCTCTTTTAAAAATTCAGGCCAGGCTGTCCTCTGGAAGGATTAGATGAATCTGAATAACAAATTGGGTGCTGTGGAAGCCACAGGTCAGGGCCCAGGCATGTCCCTAAGGAGCAGAGGCCAGTGGTGGTGAACAAGGGCCACAGACTCACCTAAAGGTGTCAGTGGTGGCAAGGTAGGGAGAGAAGGCTCTAATGAGGAAGACAGGAAATCAGAGAGGAACAAAATTAGAAGAGTAAAATCGTAATCTATGTGGGAGCGGGTAAACTTCCCTAAACTGATTTAAAATTCTTAACCTGGAAAGATGGTTGTTTGTCAGACTGTAACATCTAAGTGAGACAGGGTCCTGCAGGGGTGAACTTATACTTACAACAGAGAAACTGCTGCCCCCTTAAAAGATTATCAGTGCAGAAAAGTTTATTTAATCAGTTTATGGGTAAGGAAGTTAGCTATGGGAATGGCCTGAGATAGAGTGGGGCAACCAACTATATTGCTAGAAATTAAGACTAGATAGTGAACTAAGCCTTTGCATAAAGTGAATTTCCTCATGGATTATGGGATGCAGCTAAGGAAAGTTGCAGCCAATATTTCCTAAGGGCCTGAGTTTTGAGAAATTTAAGAGCATTGAACTTCCTGAGACAGCATGGACTTCCTACTAAAGGGAGGTGTGACCACTCCCTACTATGTTCCTGAATTGCAAGGAAATTTTAGCCCAGATTAACCAGTTTCTTCTAAGATCCCACATCTCTGTAAACAATACTTGTTATAAAACCTAATTACAAGTCTGAGTCTCAATTGGTCCTTTTAAATCCACAGAGGGGATGACTTATAAGAGGTGACCATTAAGTGATCCAGGAATTCCAGTGCTCTTTTAATCTATAATTATCTATAATTGATTATCTAGAGATCAGAGGGCCATATGGGGAGCACTTCCCCCACCCCAAATTTGGAACTCTTGAAAGTCAAGAGCTGTTCTCTTTCTCTTTATTTGCAATAAAACTTTCATTTCCTCCTTTGATTCCCATCTTCTTTTCTCTGTGTTTTCTGAACCACACACATATCAGTACACACATATCGGTAACATGGCTTTAAAGTTGTCCTTTCTTGTTGTTTCAGTCCCTCAGTCTCTGTGCTTTATTATTTTTTAGGTGACCCCCAGTGAACTTTGCTCATTCTATTACTAAATTCTCTGACCAGAGGAATTCTTATCCACTGTCTTTCCTTTTTGTACATGTGACTAATGACCCTGATCTGGGCACACTCAGAAATACGCACCTTAAACTGAGTGAGCTCAGGAATGTGTTCTCTCCAAATTGTTTTCATTACAGCAGATATACAGAGTCCCCAATAAAATCTTCATGCTTTCTTTGTTGAAAAAAAGCATTGCTTAGCAATTAACTCTAGTTTGTTTCTTGTTGCAACTAATAAACTTCTTTTCACTCTTCCATCTCTTATTTGTGTTTATTCGCTTGACATTAAGTAAGAAACAAATTCCTTGTGTTTGGTTATGTGGCCGCAGACATTGGAAATGGGGATTCCACTGACTTCCTTGTGTTTTCTGCTTAATGGTGGATGTCATGGACGTGCCACTTCCTGCCAGAACTTTATGGGGTCATAGATTCCAAAATTTTAATGTTTCTGTGAATCACTTCGATTTTTTTTAAAATCAGATTCCTATTTACTAGGTCTTAGATAAAGCCCAAGTTTTGTATTTCTAACATTCATCAGATGACACTAATCCAGTGGGCAAAGCCTCAGGGTGTTGTTTTCTATCAGTCTTACAGCCTTCCTCCATACTGGATGGACAGGCCAGTCAGGGTGGAAGAGATGACTCAGGGACAGCAAGAAACCATCTGAAAAGTACAAGGCAAGAAGGTAGCCTGTCCCACCAGGCATGGCTTTGCCTGTAACAGTGTACAAAGGCAGGCTTACTTTCTGGTCTGGTCACATTTTACCCTGGCACCAGGGTTCTTACTGGAATCAAAGTTCGGAAAAAGAAACACATCTGATGTTATAAGAAATAAGGAAAGTGTGGTACAAGCCTACAACATAGCCCTCTTAGAGGCTGAGGTAGAATGGCAAGTTGGAGCCTGGCCTGTCCTGCTTCAAAACAAAAAATTTTAGATAGGGTTAGGGGATGGAAGCTCAGTGCAAAGGCCTTAGGATAAAGGCCCAGGAACATAAAAAATAAATTAAATAAAACAAAACAAGGGATGGGGTTGGTGTTGCTGGTATCTTCCCTTATCTATCTTTTTTTTTAAGATTTGGGTTTATTGGTACAATTCAGCTATACATAATGACCACATTCATTATAGAGAATTTGTGTCTATACATGACATCTTGTTTCCTCTTTTTTCTACCCATCCCCATTCCACTTTTTCAAAAACCTCCTTTCCTCTCTGTTCACAGAGCTCAGTTTTCATTTTATCCTTCTTTACTTTTTTTTTTTTCTTTCCCCTCATCTTGACTTAACTTTAGACCGGCCTCTTCAGGCCCCGACCTCCATTTCTTAGAGAATTTGCTCTATGAAATTCTTGCTCTACCCTTTTGACATGCAAAATCCTTTAGAAATCTTGCCAGTTTTAAGACCCAATAATATCTTTCTCAAGAACCCAGGCACCATCTCTTCGAAATAAAACAGCAAAGGAAATAGCAGGTCTGTGGCTCAGGTTCTGTGGAGGGGAGCACAGCTTTCTTCGGTACTTGCTCCAAGTTGTAAAACTACATCCTGTTAGAAATATTCATGAAGTTTCTCTTCTTTGGAATGTGACCAGTTTGCCAATGCAGATGTCCTATGAATGATTTCACCCCAAGTCTAAAACACTCTTCAGTCCTTTCCAACTCTCTTTTATGGGAAGAGCCTTGAGCCCGGGCATCTTTGTCTGTTGACTTTGCAAGGTGCAATGTTTTGCCTTTGACAACACAGCGGAATTTTATTATTTGTGTGTTTGTTATTTTTGTTATCCATGGGTGTATTTTAATAAATGGCTTGTCCATTTGGTCCAGTTCGCAACACCATAGTAACAAATTTTCCACTTTGTGTGCTCTTTTGTTTTGTTCCCCATCTCATTTTTCTAAAAAAAGGTGGCCTGGAAGTACCTCCCTCTCTCTGCATTCAGTGAAACAGAGACAGTAACTCCAAGGACTTTATCCTAACAGCTGAAATGTACAGTTACTTCACAAGACCATATATTAAAATCAAGAAACAATAAAATGGTCAACGCAAATCTTTAAAGTTTCTTTTCCTCAATGACTATTTCATGAATCTTCACTCTACTTTGCTATTCCCTGGGGTCATGATTATCTCCTGTCACATCAAGGAGCCCTTTAGTTTGTCTCGAGGTAAGTAGAAAATGATCTTGAGGAAAATGACTGCTTTGGGAGAAGTGTTCAGTTACATGTGGAGCACGAAGGACTTTATCACTGGGATGTTGGAGAGGGAAAGTAAAAGGAAATGAAAAAAAGATAAGTCTGATTTAAAGGAAGAACATTTATGAGTAAAGTAAGTCTGGCTTAATGGAGAAATATTTATGATAAAGGAGTATTATGCGAGTTAGAGAGGACTAAGGAGAAGCAGATAAGATATCGGATGCATCTGAAAGGACATCTAGAAATGGCTAGGTGGAAGTGATCAAAATAAACTGCAAATGTATGCTTGAGAACAACAGTCACTAACAACAGTCACTAACAACAGTCAGGGAGGTGTGTCCCTCCTGTACTTGACACGTCATGCTGGAACATGTGCCATGACTTGTATGCCAATAATAATGGACAGATGACTATTGTACTTTAAGAGAGTGGCTTAATGTCTTTCAAAAGCAGCAACTGAAATGTCAACACTTAGAAAAGATTTGTAATCATATTATATATATGGTCTCTAGGCAGAATAAACAAAACAGTAAACCCATTAGAAGGTACATGTGAGATATTTATGTTTTAAGAGCCTTGCTCTTGCTCCAATGGCTATGAAAATAGAAAATGAAAATAATTCCCATTTGGGAAGGAGTTTTGCTTTTCTGTTTTTAGTTTAAATCCTAGCTAACAGTTCTAGTATCCTTGAAAGAATCACATTTACTCCCTGCTTTCCAGTAGGCCTCAAGCTTTTCCATACAGCAATATTCAGTAATTGTTTATGTAAGGGAATGTGTTACTCTGGTGCTTACAGTGTTTGTTATTTGATTTGCTCTTCCAATTTCAGCTATCAAGTAGTCAGACAGGAAGATCAGAAGATCACTGATGGGGTTCATCACAAAACATGCTTTCCTGAAACAAAGATGTTTCCTTTGGTCTTGTTCAGTTCTTGCTATGTAGTGCAGGCTGGCACTGAACTTACGATGTAGCCCAGGCTTGTCTAAAGCTCACAATGATCCTCCTGCTTCAACCTCCCAAGCACTAGGAGTACAGGCATCCACTATCATACCCAACACAAGGATTATTGTGTGTTGGCAGTTTTGGGAAACACAGGCTCAGAAGAAGTTCTGAAAGGCTACTGTGGTTAAAGAAGTTCATATCTATAAAGAAAAAATCTGGATTTATATCTTCCTGTCTATATCAGGAAGAAAGATACCTAAATCACTAGGTATGCCTAACAAAGAAAGCATCAACTTCAATCTGCATAAAAAACCCTGATCCTTGTTTAAGTTAATTTAGCCTATCCCCACTTTTTTGTTTCGGAGAACAGTGGATTTAAGCCTACAGTCTAAAACATCTGTAGCATCTACTCTAAAGATTTACTTATTCCTCTGGGTTATCTCCCACATATGTAGGGGGTATACATACCATTAAACTTCTGTTTGCAGTTCTCTTGCTAATTTTTTTCTTTTGTTGTGGGGAGTCCCGACTCAGAGGAGAAACTTATTCTTCCTCTGACTGCAGCATATTCTCTAGACTCCATATCCTACTTATTGATAACCCTAGAAACTTCAGGCCTGTTTTCAAGAATTGAGAACCCAAAGATTTGAAATTCCTCATCCTCCTCAGTTTGGATGTCAAGTAACTGCCCTCTCTGAATATAACAGTAAGTTTAAAGAGTTTTTTTGCTACTGGATGAGCTCAGTCCATTATTGAATCTAGGAGTACTGTTGTAAGGACACAACCAACCACACAAAATTTGGATTAATATACTGATATAATCAAGAGTTTGGTGAAATTGAAAGGGCAATGTAATAACAGTGCGGTGATGGCCTCAGTTTCATTGTGTCTGTAGCAGACCAACAACTACGTCACTGAGTCACTGGGAATAGTGTGAGACACAGAGGCTGGAGCTCTTAGTATAGTGGTGGCATATAGGGTAAGTGCCAATAAATGGCAGTTATGAATACAAACTAGAATTTCAACACATAACTTTGGTGGCCTTGCCCCAACATACTTAAATTGAGTGTGAAGTGCACCATCCTTTGGCTTCACAGTTTCACTAACCTTCTTGGACTGGCTCTAACACACAGTGAGATACCAGGGTGAAAGATTCTAGAATCTACACATCTGTGAGAGGGAAAAAGAGTCAGTTACAATAATCATCCTTGTCAGTGCAGCAGGAGTCCTGTCTCACACATCTGCCTGAATGTGGTATTCCGGACAGCATTAGACAAGTACTATTTTATCAATTAACCTTTTTCCATTCTTAATTTATTACGGCCAAAGCAAATGCATTTACTAAACAGAGCAGGGCTTTTATATTTTTGACACAGTAGTCTCAGCTTTCAACATCGCCTTCCTGCACTTTCCCCTTACAGCCATGCAGTTGCACCTCTCTGGCAAATTGGATAACCTTGTGTCACGCTGCATAAGGAAATCATTTTAATTTATGGAAGACTTTGGTTTAACATAAAGAGCAGTAGATGTCATGGTGTTTAACTCAACTTTTTCATACCCAACAAGTATGAGAAAGCCGAGTATGTAGATGCAGCTTGTGATCAATGGCTGCTTACTCCTGCCTTAACCCCTTCCAGTTTACTTCCCAGCTACTTGAGACAAGTGCCACAGTGCATATGTGTCTAGGATGGTATCTAATATACCAGTGAAATACACTATAATCTTCTACCTGTTTCTTCTATTTTACTACGATCCTGTACACACACACACACACACACACGCACACACACACAGCCTTCGAGTGAATATTTAACAGTAGGTACTATTTTATTGATCACTTATAATGTATCAAATTGTGCTAACTGATTTGTACTTATTGTTATTTTCTAATTCTCCACAATAACTCTCTGATATAGTATTAGTACCTCCACATTACCATGAGCAAACTGTTACAAGTATTTTAACCAGCCTATTATCAACACAAAAATGGACTCAGCATGTACAAATGAACCATCACACACCACACGAGCACCAGTTCATGACTTGGATAACTTCCCACTATTCAAAACTATAAATAATGAGGGATCATGACTTATTACCCGGTAACCTGAGGTGCAACTGAATGTGATACCAACTATGAAATAAAACTATAGTTAATAAGAATAAGAATAACTGTGGTTGCACTACTGCATTTGAGAATGGAGGACAATAAAGACCATGATGTTAAAATGTAAAATTTCCTAAAACATGACATATTTACTCAGATAAGGAAATTCTAACATTGTGTGTGTGTATTCAATCAATAAATTGTTTGAATTTTGAAAAGAAATTTGAATGCAAGCAAACAGCAACTGATTCAATCTCCTTGTGAAAGACAAACAATGTCACCTCCAAACTCCTCTCCGTAGTGGTACAACCAGAAGTTTCCGTATCTCTCTGCTTCTCCTCTCCTTCCCCCTCACTTGCAGTTTCTGCTCCCATTATCCTAGTTCATCTGATTCCAGTCCTACTCCTTTGCTGAATGGCTACTAGGTTCATCTGTGTACTGCCAAGGCCACACTGACCCCCCTCCTTTTGACTTCTGCCTCCCATTAGCCTCCTCCAACCCTTTCCCTGCTTCTCTTCCTCTTCCAGTTGTCACATTTATTCCATGTGTGACCCTGTCCTTCCACAGGTAAATAGTTACTTCTCTCATTCTCTTTGCGACACTCTTGAATTAGAGCTTCAATATGAAACTGTAAAATTTGATAAATCTGAGAAGAAAGCACCCACTGATGGTTTTAAGTTTTCTATTTCTTCATTTTAAAAAAGTTAGTCACTGAGAAGGTGAATCAATTAAAATCCATTACACCGTTATTATAAAAAGAATATCACAATGATAATCATGGGTTTTGTGTTCTCTTTGTGGCTTCTGCAGCAATCATTAGCAATGAACTGCTCAGCCCTGTGTGGTCCTCTTCCATGATTCCAGGAAGGCCAATGAGGATGCAACGCAAAGGCATTTAATTTCAAATTCCAATAAGGAAACACACACACAAATTAATGCTCATCAAATAGATGAAATCAGAAGGGGGCTAAGAAATATATTACTTTCAGAGAAATATAAACCGTGAAGGATAAAAATGGAAACCATAGCAAAGGAATGCATCCTGTCCTAGCTTGGACCACAAATGGTTCTAATCCCCAAGTTATCACTATTAGTATTATTATTGATCCTGATACACATGTGCTGGCTGGCAACAGGATGCCAGACTGTGCACAAGGGAGAAATAAGCTCAGTCCCTGCAGTGTAAGCTTACAACAGATTATAACTGAAACAGAAAATCATATTAGTACAAATTTGATATTTTATTAGAAAAATGACATGCTTCTCTCCTCTCTCTGGGTCTTCTGCCACCTACTAGAATACTAACTCTGAGAATGATTGTCCTTGGACCAAAAAGCTTATAAATCTCCCACTGAGGTTTTTCCCTATGCAATTTCCTGCCATCAAACACTTCTTTGCTTCTGTTTTCATGAGATCATGCAGTCAACCTACGTCTTTTGAAGCTGCTACTCTTTGAATCAAGTAGATCCCCTGATTTAGGTTGAGCTGATTGATTCTATAGCAACTATTATAGTAGACAAGAATTTTCAAACACTGGTTTAAGCCCATTAGTGGGGCTTGAATACCATTTAAAGGTTTATACAAGGATTTAGTAAAAAATTTTTTTAAAATGTAAGTGGCATAGTAAAAAATAATCCAAATATATGATGTTGGTAAGAGTATTATTTAAACTTTTGTTTCATTTTTTATGTGTGTGTTTTACTTTTATATATGTGGTTTTAGTGGATTATAAAATTAACCATATTGGCCTAAATGGAAAAAAATTAAAAGCACTAAATGTATAAAGATATATCTTTTGCTTAATTTGAAATTCATGCATAAACTGCCCATATATTCTTTGCTGAGACTATAACACAAATTACTCCTCACTTCCCCCAACCCTCATCCTCACCTACCCAACAAAAAGAAAGTATTCAAATTTCTAGAATAGAACTTAGTAAGTACCTAATGTATTGAAAGAAAAGTTCCCACTTGACTCCAGCAAGCAATTCAGATCATTTATCACTTCTTCATAACATTGCTTTTCCTTTACTTTGATTTTGTCTAAAGTTCCCATCCTTTTTCTAGAGTCATATTATTAGACTGTTTTAAGGTTGTGTAGATTAAGAACGAAGCTTCTACACTTTGACAACTTTCCTCTGCTTTTGTATTCAATCCAAATAAAAGTATTTGACCTAGGTGTAGAGAGAAATATGCAGGATTGTGTTATCAAGATTATCTTCCAGGAAAAACTGCAGGAATTACAGAAGCCAAAGTAGCAAAACATAACAGATGCTAATTGTATGAAGAGGATTCCCTGGTGATACTTCAAAGACAAACACGACTTCCTGAGAGCTTTTACAGATAGCAAGTTCAGGGATGCTTCTAATTGTATACTCTAAATACATATTTTCTATTGTTCATGGAAAAGTTCCCTGAAATTTTTATATTCCACACTCAGAAAGTTTCATGGTGTTGTTAATGTTGCCTGTCAATACAAAGTATACAGTAATATATTTCTGTTTAGAAGAAAAGTAATGGTTGTTAAAATATTTGCTTATAATTTGTACTCCTATCAAACGTCCAAAAGAAAATAAGGATGGCCAGTATTTTAAATGTAATATGATGTAAGATCTCAATATTAAAATAGAATGAAACTATTCTCACAGAAGTTATAATGCTTTTAGTCTCTTAATTAAGCAAATTATAGGACATGAAAAATAAAGCTGAATGAAAGTGTTTTGATAACTAAGGTAAAAAAGGAAACACAAATGTGTTTTGAATGGACAGAAGTTTTCCTGAAACTCAACCCAAGCAGCAATATATGATATGGTTCTTGTTAACCAGACTGAATGTGACCTGGGTATCAGGTCGTCTGCTTCTACTAGTATGAGTCATACCTCTTTCTCTAACCTATCAAGTGGTTTCTCCTTTAAATCATTTCTGAATGTGATGAGGAAAAGGGAACTTATAATCACAGAAGCACTGAATACTCATAAGCATTAATCTACTGATGCCATGAGATACGGACATAGTTGAAGAAATACAGATATTTTAAGCCAAACCATATTAACTAATAAACAGTACAGAAGATGACAAATAGCATTTGCATAAAATTAACTTATTGTTATTTTTTCATATGGAGCATCATAGTCATTCTTTTTAGGTACAGTTCCATAAATCCATTGCTCAATTTCAAATTAGGGTACCAAGTCACTCTCAGCCCCCAATTAGTGATAGAGTCTCTACCTCTTGCATTTATTCACTGTGTTTCAAGCACTCATAGCACAACTCCCTATCAGTCTCCTGCCTCCAGCTTTAGCCTCCTTATTCATTTGCCAAGCTACTTCAAGGGCAATTTTTAAAAGATCAATATCTTTCATACTCTCTTCACTGACTACTCAGCACCAGCAGGATACAGTCTAAACTCTCAGCTCCCCATTCAAAGCCCCCCTAACCTTGACCTCCTTTGCTTCTCTAGACTTCCACCTCTCCATTGTCTCCCTGAATCCTAATGTTTCATTCAGCCATTCAAAACTACTCACAGGGTCCCAGTGGCTCTCGCCTTTGCGCCTTTGCACCACTTGTTTCCTCCTCAAAATAGTGTCCTTTTGCCAACTCACTTCCCAGTCTACCTAGCAAAAGCTTCCTCATTGTCCAAGACTTTATTAAAGTATTGCCTCTTCTAGAAAAGCTTGTTACCTTCCCTTCTCTAGAATATTAACTACTAGTCCTTCTTTGCCTAGCTCCATCTCATTCAAATTGTATAACAATGCCATCACACTTTAGTCCTTAAATATCTGTTTTCCTTCTTGGATCTTTAGCACCAGGGTACTTGAAGCATCAACTATTTTTGCCCAGCACTCAAGGAATATATCCTGAAGGAATGAAAGTTGGCATGTTAAATCTCTTCTCTAATCTCAAATTCTAAAAAATTCCAAACAAAACCCTTCTTTTTCTCCTGTTACCTATCATTTCAGCGCATCCCCACACCGACTTTCCTCACAATGGTATCTTTTGTTCCTCTTCCCCTCTCAGTGGTGATGTTATCCTGCATGTCCTGTGTATTTCAACTGCTTACTTTTCTTCACCTTCTTTAGACTTATTTATCTCTCTGACTCATCCATATTCTGAATCCTACTTCATGTGTCTCAGCAGCCATGCTCCCCTTAGCAAATTTTTGTGTGCGTTAAAAACTTTACACATTTCTAGTCCTCCATAAATACTCACAGTATTTGTTGTAAAGCAATAATGCTTGCTAAATTGAGTTTGACTGTTAGGTCATTATCTAGAAATATCTCCTTTAAACATAACAAAAATGGCATTATAATATAATGATTAACAAAGGCAATTTAGTTCCCCAGATTGGCTAATGATTTAGACTCCTTAATCCTGGATCTGAGTCCTGGATGACCTTGGGCAAATTTCTTAATTTATCAGTTGGATTGTTTATCTGTGAAAGATTAGAACTACCTGTATTTATGTGTACACTGTAGTGAGAACTAAACAACATAATTCAGCAAAATATATAACTGACAACACGCAACCAATAATGAGGGCTATTATTAATTACTTATTATTGTTGTGCACCTCTAATACTATATTAAAGAATACTGTATCCTATCTAGTGACACTTCTGCTTTTGGTTTTAAGTGCATCATTAAATGTGTTTGTGAAACTGGCTTTCATTTTTTATTATTAAAATAAAAGACTACCTAACAATCTTTGCTGTCAGTTTGTTTTGTAACAAAGGCTTATGCTAATAGATTATTATTCCGTGGAATTCCATCTGGAGTCAGTACTGAACCCAGCCTGAAATAAGAGCCCCAGTGTAACCCTTCCTCTCACATCCAGGTTCTGAGAGACAGTGGCACACTGACAGCACTGACTTTTTTGAGGTTGTTGCATTGTTGTCATGGTGGTTGTTTTTATTATTATTCTCCTTTTTTTAATAAAGAACCATGAACCACTAAAGGAAAAAGAAAAAAGACTGTAACTTCAATAATGTGATAACATGTCTTTAGCAACAGGAATTCACAGGATCTCACTGCCGACCCAGGTAACAGCTTGTGACTTTGTCTTGGACAAAGGAAATCACTCTCTTTGATGAACACTTTGGGATGATTTTCAGCTTCTGATATTCTCTTCTTAGCGAATGTAACAAAGCCTGTAGGGAGAGCTCAAGCTTCGCCTATTTACAATACCTGCACACTGACTCTCTATTTTAATTTAAAGACACAAATTCAGGGCTTCGATCTCTCTCATATTTAATATTTTGTCTAAAAACAGCACTCTATTTTATTTTGCATTTTAAAATTAAAACAGTTTTATGCAATAAGCAATAGGGGAGGAAAAAGGACAAAGACATAGTGATACAGGGAAAGAATGGCTTTAACAACAGAAACACATTTCTTTCCTTTTGGAGGCAAAGAATGCAGTAACAGCTCTGTCGTCGCCGTTTCTGCATACCAGCTAGATCCAGAACTACATGCAATTAATTCCAGCAATTCCTGTGCATTTTTTTAAGGAAACACACACTTTTATATAAGTATATGCACCCACAAGCATGTAGAATAAGATTTAAACTAAGTTCTATAATGAGACACCTGTCTGTTGACTTTCATTTCAGGAACATGATTAAAGATGTTTATTGAATTTTCCCTTTTTGTAGAAAAACTGGAAGCCACTGTGGATTTCAGACCACACTGTAACCCCTTTCTGACTTTTTCCTACGATCAAAATCTGTAGCACAATTGCCAGTCCAGGTTCAAGACTTTCCCACCTCCTGAATACGTTACTGACGAGCAAAACACCCCGCAAAAGCATCTGCAAACCATTTAAGTTGGTCCGTCGTTTCAGAATCGCTCTCTGGCTCTTGCAGGCTGGGCTTCACACGACCACACTGGTTGTGTTCAGCATTAGACAACAAGGATCTGTGTTGCTAGTAACCATGGCTTTACACCGCTACTCAGTACCACAGCTCCATTTAGCTTTATTTATTGGATTTTTAAGTCCTCTTATACAGTAAGTGTTGATCTCTCTGGAAGTTGTGATTATAGCTCTAACTACTGACCCTTAAGTCACAGCCAGTGCCCTCCATTCTTCACTCTAATGCTGACAAGAAACAGTAGTTCTTCTGACTCTGGATCCCTGACTCTATTCTCGTGCACTTTACTGCATGGATATAAAGTAATAGGGAGTATGTGGATGCTGATTAGTTCATTTTCTTAGCATCTTGGAATTCCCAAATTGCCTTTCCTAGCTGAATTTCTCAGGGAGTCAAAAGAACAAGGGAGGAAAGTCTGACCTGCCTTATTGAATGGGCACTGAGGTCCATTTGCATAAAAAAAGCTGTTTCTTTTATATCCAATAATGTGGTGCCCTTATCTACCTGGAACATGTCTCCCATGGTACTGAAATAATTGCATTGAGCACTTACTTAGAGGTGATTCTATCTTTCTGTTTGCTGCCTAATATCAGAGCTAAACTTTGCAAGTTCCGGCAATTTGGATGCATGGGAAAGAACCTCCACTGAAAATCAAAACACCTAAGTTTGACCCACCTGTTAGACGTGGATTAGTTGTCTGATTTTGAATAAAGAACTCAACTGTTCTGGACCTCAACTACCTCATTTATGAAACAAGAAGAACACAATCTTCCTCACAGCCTTGTTGACGGTTAAATGAGAAAAATGTGCTCAGAAGTATCTGACACAGGATGGCTTGTCAGTCAGTTTTCATTTCATTTCCAATTTCAGCCTTTGTTGTCTCAGATTCAAAAGACCAATTATTGCCCATGAAAGACAAGACAATCATCCTGTCATATTTCTTCACCTTAGCATAGGGCAGATTAAGGAGTCTGATCCTGTCACTTCGCTACTTGAACATGTGTTACAATTACTGGCCTTTGCTTGGTGCCTGGAATTCCTATAGTATTTACTCCTTTTAGTGGAAAATTAATACAGTGTTATAATGAGCCCTATTTGATTTCTAAACTCATTTAGTTTATCAAATAATTTTCTGTGTAGTATGTATTTACATTGACTTTAAAGCATATTGCTATAAGGAAGTTCAGGATCTTCGTAGAAATTTCCTATAGAATATTTAATGAACAAATCTATAAATCTTATATATAGGCATTCTATACTTATGACAAAGTCAGTCTATTCAACATAACCTAAGTTCAAGTAGAAAATACCAATAAAAACAGTGACAGAGGGGGTAGTTTCATTTCTTTTAGAGAGTTAAGTAGATTATCATCTTACGGTTTGATAAGACCAATGCAATTGTAGATAGTTCCTATACTGATTATATATAAATTTAAATTTTCTGTCTCTGTTCTTACTTTTAAACTCAGTTTGAACTCAGTAGCCTCATTGGAAATGGGGTAGAAATCTTTTGCAAATAGGAAGGGGACCAAGACATGGTGGGAAGATGAAGGGAAAAATGGGAAAGAGGACATAAAAAGATATGTTACATACATGTACAGTTCCCTCAATGAATGTAAACCTTATGTGTGGCAAACATATATTAATAAAAATAAAAATTTAAAATGGCAAAACAGTAGAAAATTATTGAGAGAGAAAGAGAAAGAATAAGAAATTAAATAACAGGTTGTCAAGGTCATTTGCTATGACTTTCCAAGGCACCAAAGCCAAAGATTCCTGGAAGGTATTTTACAGGATATTGACGATTACTCAATATGGGATAGGGGAGTATGTGTAGGCATATGGTGGGGTGTTCAAAGTTTAATGGTACAATTTCTAAGACATTCTACGACAAAATTAAACAAAAATATCTCTGTTACAGAATTTCTAAGAATCTTTAATACACAATTGTGTGTTACAGGGCATCAAGAATTTAGAAGTGTGCCTATTTCACAAGTTAAACTCATCAGATCCCACTTTTAGATACTATGTTAAAGAACTACAATTCAGCACTCTGAGGACCTCCTACCAGCTGAGCTCAGCTGCCTATCCTGACACTGGGAGTCACTAGATGGAGCCACCCCAGCTGTCCTGAGTTCTGAGCTCACTTGGCCCAGCTCTAAAATGGCCACCAGCCAATTGTCCTCCCCTGGGAGGCCTCCAAACTTGAATATCTCACCAGCCACACAGTCCGCTGCATCTGCTGCTCTGTTCCACTAGTGTGCTTCTCTGTGGAGGCCTCTGGGGTTGCCAGTGACCACTCTACATCTGCAGGTTAGACCCACCACTCCCAGGCAGTAAGTCACAGCTCAGGGAGAAAGTGCCGCTGGCCACCTCCTTCTTTGTTGATCTCTCTGTCTTTGCGGTCCCTGTGGGCTGCAGTTCTCGCTTCAGATCCTTGCTGGGTCCTGGGAACCCACTTCCCTCCTTCTTCTCTTCCTCACATAGCTGTATTCCAGCATCTGGACACCAAATCTCACAGAGGGTATCTCTGCTGCTCACCACTCTGCCATCTTCCTGGAAGGCCAGGAACCTCAATTTTGACCTTTCAGAGCAATACACCCAAAACCTTGTAAGAAAGTCCGTCCCACTTTGGACAGATTTACCTATAAAAATATTACAACTGTTTCTTATTTTGAACCAAACCTTCTCTCTAGAACTTCACATTTATCCTTTCTTTTTTAACCATCTGAAGTCACAAAGAATTAGTTTAAAGCTTTAAAAATGTTATGGCAGCTGTTATCATCCATAGGTGTGTTCTCCTTTAACATACATACTCCTAGTTTTTTTTTAACTATTCTTTTGACAACATTTAGTTTATTTCAACACATTAATCATGTTCCTTTGAATGTGTTATGATTTTTCAATGTCTGTATGACAAACGGAGTACAATATATGACTCATATTTTTATTGTCAATTTAAAAAGAAAGAAAATCACATATATATGTATATATATGTATATATATATATGAAAAGAGTTTCACTATATAAAATATATGTATATAAATATCACTATAGGGCCAGGGATTTAGCTCAGCGGTGTAAGCGCTTGCGTGGCAAGCACAATATCATGAGTTCAATCCCCGGTACCAAAAAAATTATAATAAATAAATAAATAAATAAATACCATTATGTATCACTATATAAATATAATATCACTATATATAAATGTATATAAATGTCACTGTGTGTGTATATACATAAATGTATTTAGTAATTGCTACATATATTGGGTGCTGTTCCACATACTCTAAATACACACTCAATTCTAATTGCAAATCTACAAGTTTTCATTTTTAGATAGAGAAACTATAGGATAGTCTATATCAGTGTCCCTTAAATTTTAAGGTATATAAAACTTATATGGAATTTGTAACAAAATTCAGATTCTAATTTGGATTTCTTTATGACTTAAAATTCTACATGCCCTCAGGTGGTATGGATGCACCCATAGGGACCATAACTAAAGTAATAGGGGTCTATATAACATGATAAAATCATACAAAGTGATAAAGCAGATGCTGCAGTACCAACAGGTACCTTTAATGATGTCATAAAAGTTTCAGGGAATTTATGTGTATTTAGTTGCTAAATATTGTTTTACCTTATGCCCTAATTGGGAAGTTTATTTCTTTCAACAATAATTTATTTATAAAATCTCTTTAATTACTTACAAGAAAAATTAGACTAACTTTTACTAAGCATTTGCCATGTGTCAGCACTGAAACACCTCACAGCATTTCAGATTTCCGGCAGTTCTCTGGGATAATCATGACCATGTGGTTTTAAACCACTTATCGGTCCAATCAGTTAAATACAGGATGTTCACACAAAATTGCATTTTTTCTTTAATTCTTATAGGATAATATAGTAGAAAATGTCTTTAAAAACACTTTATCTGAATTGTTCAATACAAGAATCAATTGACTGAAATGACACCTGTTGGTACAACACTTGGGACAGTCAGTGCATAAACAAAAGCACTGTCCACGTGACACTCGGGGTAAACTGTTAGTGGTAAAAATGAGAAAACTCAAACAAAAAAGACAGTAAAATGAATGCTTCCATGTTTCTGGTCAGATCAAACACCAAGATTAGGCAGCCAGATTGAGATCATACAGGTAATAAACAGTAGATCTGGGATACACACTGCCCTGAAACTGATCACCAGAGTAAAATTGCCTTCTGAAGCAGGTACATGACTGCCTGTGCTCATCTCGCAGACCATAAAAGCAATAACACAAGAGATATCAGGGCCAGATATCTGTAAAGGTGAGCAAGTAGAGAAAGGTCATCTCCTAATAGGACAGTAGCCCTGGAACAGGCAGTTGTCTAATATTGAAATAAATCAACTTAGAATAATAATATCAGAATAGGGGCTGGGGATTTAGCTCAGCGGCATAAGTGCCTGCCTTGCAAGCAGGCAGTCGTGAGTTCGATCTCCAGTACCGATTAATAATAATAATAATAATAATATCAGAATAAAGATTGTACTAAGAGTGAACATTTATTAAATATGTGAACAGGAGGCACAGAATTTCAATGCTTTAAATATCAGAACTAACTCAGATTCCTACTAGGTACAATTGTGCAAATACTAGTTCTGCCCTGTACGAGTTCACAGTCGACTTGGGAGCTATTTATGAGCAAGTAATTCTTCATGAAACTATTGCCCATAATAGGATAGGGTGAGATGGTTATGGGAAAGGATCAGTGAAAAGTAATTTGATGTATTGGAGTCCAAGAGCATCCCGGCAGAGTAAATAACAACACTGAAGAATGCATAATCTTTTGCTTAACTATGATAATACATGAGCCAGTTTTTTTTAATTGATATGCTTGCTCAATAAGGTGACTCATTTTAATGGTGCTCAAATTCTGTAACTATGGAAAACTGCTCTTTGGTAAAAACTATAGACTTTCTCAATTGTAAACTTGATTTTCCTTTTTTTTTTCTTAAAACTGTTGGATTAACAATTGCCTGCTATGAAGAAGCAATACCCAACCATATTTCTTAAAGAATCCATTAAAGACATGTATTAGTGAGCTATTCCACTACTGACACAATGGACTAGGGCACAAAACCCTGCACGTATAATTTAAAAGGAAAGAGATTTAGTTGGACCCAGTTTCAGAGAATTACAAGGCAGAAACATCAAAGAGAAAGGAAGTGGTGTGCAAAAGCTTCCAGCTTCCTGGCAGCTGGAAAGCAGGACGGGGACACCACCAAAGGGAAAGGGATCAGGAATAGACCTCAAGGTTAGGCCTTGTAGACACACCTGGAAGTGTCCTCTACCAGTCTTCAGGTGGCTCCCACATCAAATGAGTTGACAATTAAGGGTCACCATCATGAGACATGTTTGAGCTTATTTTAACATGTTGTACAACAAAAATGTCTCTAAATTTGTCCATTAAACTTTCAGCACAAATCATTTTTCATGGTATTTTGCTAAACACCGTTTTTTTCGGGCTCCATGCTATGTGAATGAACCTGTATTGACTTGCTGTGAATTATTAAATACACCTGTGTTTATTAATTTTACATTTTATGTTTTAAAAGTTGTGTTTTGGTCTTAGACCAACATAGATAACAAATGTGAACCCGACCTATATATCAGTAATACATGCAAATTAAAGCCCCTTGACATTTTATGGGCTATAAAGGGTATAAAATTAGGGAGCTGGTGGAGTTAAATTAGGGAACTTATTATACATATTATATGAAGGAGAGACTGATCCAGGAGCCACATGTGGAGTGCAGGCACGGCATATGGCTCGTGTTTGGACACCGTGACCCAGACATTTATCACCAGCTGGTACCACTGCAGCTAGTTTCAAGAAAATATCCCAGGGTAGCAGAGAAACTTCCAGGGAGTGCTGAAAATTCTGATTTTTCTAAGGTGTAGTAAATGTCATGTAGATAGAAATTTTTTTACCTCTCTGTTTGTGAGCAAGGGAAGAGTAAAGAATCAGAAGACAGAGCACAAAGACATAGTGAAAATACTGCCCACCCCACCTCCTTTCAGGAACAACCTTCTCTAGTCTTGTCTAAGGTGTGCTATGTCAGTTACAGTGTACCTAAGCATGAGGACGCGTCCTTCCTACTGAAAGAGGCTGTTTATTCACCCAGTAAGTATTCCCTGAGTTAATTGTCACTTTGTAGAGCTGGAGAAATAAATGCTTCATGACTGTTATCAAAGGAGTGAACAGTGCAGGAGAGAGAGGCAGAAATACAAAGAAAGATAATTAGTAAAGCATCGTTGTGCTGTGTACAGGGAAGGCAAAGGAGATGAGTCATTTTTTACCTAAACCCAGTGAAGCCAGGAAATGATGTTAGGAAGAAAAGAAATACTTCTTTTGGAAGCATGATTTGTGCATGAAAACTGAGTGTAAAATTTTAGGAAGATTAAAGAAAAGAGCTTTCAGAAGCAAAAAAGCAGCATATGCAAAGGCACAGAGATCTGAAAAAATAGGGTTCATTTTAAAAACTTCAAATATTCACAGCACAACTAATAAATAACAATGAAATGTACATTTTAAAAACTGAAAGTTTTGACATGAAGAAATGATGAATAATGACATAAATATGCTTAACTTGACTTAAATATTCTGCAACATGCACATATATTAAAATATAACATGGTATCAACATTACTAATGTATATTTATTGCTTAGGTTTAATATGAAGTTTAAAATAAAAACATAAAAATAAAATTTAACAAATCTTCAAAATATAAATACTAAAAATATATAATTAAAGTTCACACATATATCACCTTAAGAAATTTATGACAAAAAAACTACTCAAGTATACTCAAGCATATCTTAGACAAAGACAATGAGGTCAACACAAAGAGCCTAATGGAATGAATACAGTAAGCAAGGTGAGCAGATAAGCAACAGGGAAAAATAAAGGAATCAGCTACATAAAAATAACATAATGACAAGAATCAGTCAATACCTCTCAGTAATAATTCTCAATGTAAATGGTCTCTACTCCCTAATGGAAAGATATAGATGGGCAAATTAGATCAAACAAAACCCAACTGTATGTTGCATATAAGAGATACATCTAACCCATAAATAAGCTCACAAGCTAAAAATCAAAGGTTCAAAAAATCATATTACATCCAACAGGAAGCAGAAAGCAAGCAGAGGTAGATATCCTATTTTCAGACAAAGTGGACATTAAAATAAAATTAAACAGAAGTGGCAAAGAAGGTTACTACATCCTGGTGAAGAGAAAATGCAAAAGGAACAGTTGACAATTATAAGTGTATATACACTGAATACCATTGCACCCAATTTCTTAAAACATAGTACTGCACATAAAAGATCCAGTAGACATCAGCACAATATGTGCTGATGTTAAAGTGGGACTTTAATGTCTCACTATTAAAAATAAACTGATCAACTAAACAAAGAATCAACAAAGAACTATTAGTTGGACCACATATTTGAACAAATATACCTAATAGATTGTTATAGAATGTATCACAAAACAACAACACACAGTTACTCAGTAGCACAAAGAACTTTGTCCAAAATATATTCCAAAATAGATAACTTACTAGGCCATAAAGCAAGCTTTAATAAATACAAAATAATTGAAATAAACTCATACATATTATCAGATCATAGCACAATGAAATCAGAAATGAACGGTAAAAGAAATTATACAAATACATGGAGATTAAATAATATAGTTTAAATGGTCAATGGGTAGCAGAAGAAATCAAGGAAGAAATTAAAATATTCCCAGAATCAAATGATAATGGCTGTACAACACACCAGAACCTATGGAACACAATGAAAACAGGCCGAAGGGGAACTTTAGAGAAATTTAGAAAGGCTATATTACAAAGGTGGAGTAATCTCAAATAAATTTAATGATTGTCATGCATATAATATATATAATTCCTCATTTAGCAACCAGTTCAGTTAACAAGCTACTTGCAAGAGTGGAACTTGGTTTTTAAATGAGAAATGTCTATACAATATTCAGAATACAGTAATTGCTAAAGAAAACTCCACCTTGATAGTTTTGATTTTATCTGTGCAACTTTGGGGTGGAGGATTGAGGCAGGGTCTCACTGTGTAGCCAGGCTGGCCTTGAACTCATGGAAATTCTCCTGCTTCAGCCTCCCAAGTGCTAGGATTACAGATGTATGCCACCATGCCTGGCTTTATTTGAATAACTCCTGCATGAAACAATATAAAGTATAATGGAATATAAAACTACAGTACTGTACAGTACAATCTGTAAACATTACAGTACTATATAAACAAGAATTACTGTACAAAAAAAAGACACAACTGTACAAAAAAAACACGAGTCAGGCATCTGAGTGGTGGATCATAAGTCTGAACAGCATGCCTTGGCTGTAAGTCCAGTCATCGAACAAGTAGGTTGCTAAACAAAGAATATCTGTATTTAATTATAAAGCTTTTGTACAGCACAGGAAACAGTCAACAAACTGAAGAGACAACCTGGTAAAACTTTTTACTAGCTACCCTTGAGGCGTAAAGACATAAAGAAAAAGAAAATTAGACCACCAAATACAAAAGGCCCAATCAAAAAATGGGCAAATGAAATGAATAGACATTTCTCAGAAGAAGAAATATAAATCTCCAATAAGTACATGAAAAATGTTCAGCATCTTTGGCAATTAGGGAAATGAAAATCAAAACATTGAGATTCCACCTTCCTCCAGTAAGAATGGCATTATCAAAGACACAAAAAACACCATATGCTGCCAAGATTGTTGTTGGGAAAAAAGAACATTAATATGCTGTTGATAGGAATGTGTACCAATACAATCACTTGGAAATCAGTTTGGAGTTTTCTCAAAAACCAAAAAACAGAAATTCCATTTGAACCATCTATATCTCTCCTGGATTCCTTCCCAGATAAGCTAATACCGTCCTACTATAGCAATGTTTATACACACCATATTTATAGCAGTGCAACTCACAGTAACCAAATCACAGAAGCATCCTAGATAACCCACCAACAGATAAACAAATAAAGAAAATGTGATACATATATACAATGGAGTAATAATCAGCCACAAAGATGAACAAATCTTGAGTCATTTGTAGGAAAATGGATGAATCTTGAGACCTCAATGTCAAGTGAAATGGGTTATTCCCAGAAGGTTTAACATTGCATGGTGTGTCCAGTATGAGAGGCACAAAATATAACTAATTTAAAAAGCAAAATGTAAAGCCATGTTAAGAAACAGGGAGACAGACTCTACAGGGATGGGAAGGGAATCTGATGAAGGAGGATGTCTTGGTTACTTTTTTCTTGTTGCTGGGACAAAATACCCAACACCCAAAATGAAAGAAGGAAAGATTGGTTTATTTCTTACAGTTGTTGGAGGTTTCGGTTCATACTCAGTTGGCTCCAAGGCAGGGTGGCATGGTGGGGCTGCAGTTCATGGCAATTGCAAACAACAAGGCATGAACTGGAAAGAGAGAGACACACCTTCTTCCTGCCATCACATTGTATCCTGGGTCCATCCCTAGGCGGGTGCAGCACTGACACCATCAATCCAAGCGCTAGACAGTGAACCAATCACAAATGCACAATGCAAACATATGAGGCCTGGGAGCCACCGATATAAGCCATGACATTCCACCGCTGCCTCCCAAGGACTCATGCACATCTTTTATACAAAAGACATTTAGTCCAGCTCCAAGAGTTGCCAAAGTCCTAACATTTTCAGTGTTTCTGAGAAGTCCAAGTCCCAAGTCTCCTCCATATCTATGGCAAACTCTTAACTGTAACCCCCTGTAGAAATGAAACAAGGTTAAACATTTCTGAAATTCAAAGGGACAAGATAAACATTACCATTCCAAAAGTTACAAACAGGGGAATATAAAGCATTGGAAACAAAGCAAATCCAACATCCAGCAGGGTGAAAATTAAGTCCTAGAGTTCCATGCTCAGCATTTGAAGCAATCTGGGTGCAAGCTCCAAAAGGCTTGGGTGATTCCACCCCCATGGCACTTCCAGGGATTTCAGCTCCCCCAGCGTCTCTCTTAAACCCTCTCTGCTTGGTTTTTGTAGCATTCCTTGGATCATCCATGTTCCTGGCTTTTCCAAACTTCTGTGGTCTCCACTGCACCTTTGGCATCCTCTCACATCTTTACAAATTGCCCTCTCAGGGCCACACTGCTTGGCCTCCCAGACCCTTTGCAATCAAGGTGGAAGCCGTCTTACCCTCAGAATTTGTCCATTTTCCTTGCACCTAAAATCAGCACCATGTGGATGCCACCAAAGTCTGCTGCCAGCTGGAGCAGTAGCCAGGCTTTTCTCTCTGTTGGCTGTAGAGGTCCAGTGCCTGGATCTCTGGGCTCTGTTTAACTGATTGTGAGGAAAAGCTTCTCTATGTTACCTCCATTCTGGAACCTCATGTGGCCTGTGTTGCCATTTTTGGAGCATGATGCTCTGAAGCTTTCTCCTCTGAGAAAATTCTTTCACTTTTGCAGTTTTGAGGCTGCAAAGATGGAGACCCACTGCTTCCTGGGATGCCCCCTGGCCTTTTTTCTTATTTCTCTGTTCCTTCTCAGCAAAAGAAGTCTCAGCTCTGTCTTTACAACCCACAGCTTTACTGGAGGTTTCCTTTTAGACAAACTCAGTGTTTTACATTATCCTGCTGGGCTCTTTGCTCTTGATTTGCAACATATATCTGGCTAAAAGCCCCCAACAATAGTCATGCCACAGCCTCAACATTCAACTGCCTTGAAATTTCCTTTGCCAGATTAATGAGTACATTGCCCTTAATCTCAGTCTCAGGCAAAGTCTCTGGGCATGAGCAAAATGCAGACAAACTTTCTGCCAAGCCATAACACACATTGTGAGGAGTCTAACAACCAATGCAGTCCTTCTTCCCAGCAGAAACCTCCCAAGCCTGGTCTTTACCATCAGGCTTTCTATCAGGCTTCTGGTCTCCTGAGCTCTGACCAGAATCTCCTCTACAGAATAGCCTAAGCTGCTCCCGGTCTATGCATCCAGGTGACATGTCCAAAGCTTTCCAAACTCTGCCCACAACCATTTCCAAAGCCTCTCAAAAAACATAATCAGGTATACTGACAGCAATGACCCCACTCCTTGGTACCAAATTCTATCTTAATTATTTTTACTCATTGCTGAGACAAAATACCTGATGCCCAAAGTTAGAGAATGAAAGATTTCTTTCATACACTTCTTGGAGATTTCAGTGTATACTCAGTTGGCTCCAAGGCAGGATGGCATAGCGGGGCTGCAGTTCATGGCAGCTGCAAACAGCAAGGCAGCAACCAGCAAGAGAGAGAGACACGCCTTCTTCCTGCCATTACATTGTATGCTGGCTCCACCTCTAGGTGAGTGTAGCACTGACACACCATAAATCCAAGTGCTAGACAATGAACCAATCACAAATGCACACACAATGCAAACACATGAGGCCTGGGGGCCACAGACATAAACCATGACAGAGGAACTGGGAGGTCAGGGATACAAGCAGAATAAAATGGTCAAGATGTGATGTGTATATACAATCCCCAAACTGAACGTAATCACTATGCATCACAAACATGTAAAATACCCTGCAAATACTTTAACAGAGCTGGGGCTTCTGGAAGTGCTCCATTGCAATCATCTATTTCCTATGGCACTTCTTGGAGGCAAGAAGATGAAACTGAATTCTCTTGTCATAGTTTAAAAAGACAGTGGAAATCAGAGAGGAGATGGAAAGTAGGACCAGAGGGCTGTGACTAGAACTGAGCCAGTTTTAGTCACAGATTTTCGCCTGGGAGTGAGACAAAAGGATACAATGAGCATGATCCCAAAACTGTCTTAGGAGTGCATAAATAGTGACTCCAGTTGATAAATACGTGATGTACCTATCAGTATTTGGAAATGTCTACTACAGACTTTCTGATGAGCTTCCTTCAAAATAAGGAAAGGACAAGGATTAGAAAATGATTCATTGTTTTATTTTATCTAAATAAATTCTGTAACTATTTGAATGGTCCCTTATAATGTTTGGTCTAAAAGTAGACATTATATGCTGTTTTATTGTACCTCATTACTGTAACATTTCTTTTCATTTTGGGACATGGCAATCCCTTGGAAACAGCCTGGAAAAATGAATCATAAGCAGTTTAAAATGTAAGTGAGAAGCATCAAGTTATTAAGCAAGGCATTGAAAAGATAAATGGTTTGTGAAGGAAAATGTAATTAACAAGTTACACTGTATATGTTTGCAAAGTGCCTATGATGCATGAAAATGTTTTTGTCTACTTAATTTTCCTAAGATTGTGTGTTTATATTTAAATTAATTAAATGCAAACAGCCTTGTGCTCTAAATAATTTTCCAGGAACCAGTGTGTGCAGCCAAATGAATGGACTACAGTTTGTAAAAATGGCTCAGTCAAAAGCTTGTGGGCCAAGACACCATTCTCACTGGGGAGGGCCTGAGGCAGGAGCCCCACAGAGCGAACTGCCCTCCCTAAGGGTAAAGAATCCAGAGGCTGCAGTGAGTCGCATTCAGAGCCTCTCCACAGGAAGGGGAACTTGGCGCTTATTAAGGCTGTGCCAAGAACATAAGCATCTTGAGAGTAGAGGTCTTCATCCGTTTTATTCATTGGCATATCCCAAGTGCTTAGACAAGACGAAGTGTTCTACAAGTATTTGCTTAATTAGTGAATCATTGAATAAATTAATTAATAAATTGCCCCAACATCTTAACAGCATGATATGACAGTGAAGATCTGACATCAGAAATCCTGTATTTCTTAAAGAAAAAAAAAAAAAAGAAAAAGAAAATCTCGGATTTTAATCCTCATTGGTTATGTGATTATGTGATACTGAGTAATTCACTCAATATTTTGAGACTTAGTTTCCTCATCAGTAAAGATGGTAAATATGAAAACAAGGTTACGGGAGATAATTTGTGCCAAAGAACATTATAAACATTAAAGGAATGATGTGTTTATTGGAATCCTTAAAGGTAGAGATTCTCGTTCTGCATTACCAATTAATTTTCTATCCCCAGTGCTCATGCATTATTTATTTTCCAGCCCCTTGATACACAATCAGTCCATAATAAATGTTGGATAAGCTTACTTGAATTCGCAGTGGCTGGGACATCTTGCACTGTGGAGTGGAGGAGAAAGCAAACTGGCATGAATGATAAGAACTCATTGCCGGAGAAGCATCTGCAGTTGGTTCACTGGGGTTTCTAACTCTTAAATTCCTTTATCAGTCTGGAGGCTCTCTCTAGAATCCACTTTGACCATGACAAATCATTCCTCCACCGTCACATAAAATGATAAAATATGTAACAGAGTGACCCGTTATCTATTGGTTCTTTGCAGTACAGATCAACTCTTGACAAAATAGCTCCTCATTTGAAAATGTCTATGCTTATATGCATGTTTCTTCAGGAAAACTTCCTCATTTTCATATTATGGACAGATTAGTTTCTAAAATTTTGCATTTAAGAATTATTCTTTTTAAAATCTTTCTTTTGTAGTACTCACTAGGTAAGTATCACTGAGCTAATTGTACTTCTAAACTTTATGTTTTGAGACAAGATTTGTCTAAGTGACTTAGGCTGAGCTCCAAATTGCAGTGTTTCTGCCTCAGCCTTGCACAGGGCTCACATTAGGTATACAACTCTAGGCCTGGCTAAGAATTCTACGGATTTCTTTTTATACGGGGTTGGGCATGTAGCTCATTGGTAGAGTACTTGTCTAACATGTGTGAAGCCTTAGATTCAATCCTCAGCACTGCACAATAACCCCAAGGATTTCTTTAACAAACACTGGTGTTACTGATCTGTCCTGTGTGCTAAGCTGGGAGATGAAAATACTGACTTTACTCTCTGATACCTCTCTGGCCACCTTTTCTCATCTTCTGGAGGGAAGGAGATGGGGAGAAAACTGCTGTTCATCATGATGTAAGCAAAAGATCGTTTGGCTGCAATACAGATTTACAGGAGGACTTGAAGGGTGGGACATTTAGAAGGCAGAACTGCCAGGAGTGGGTTGACTGTTGGTATGAGAGTGCATGGAGTAAATATAATCTGAGATGGTTCGCTAGTTTACAGCTTCCATGAGTAGATGAATGTTTGCCTGTTTTCTAAAAGAGACACAAGAGAAAAGCAATTGTAAGGCAGAAAATAATTCTCCTGATTGTGTCCAATATATAGTATGACTTTGAGTTGAACAGACAGCACCTCAACATTAACTTGCACATTGGCACTAAATATATATTAAATAGATTAATCAGTGAGTTTCTGCTCTACCGTTTCCTAGTTGTTATTTGGGTAAGTCACATAATCTCTGTAAGTCTCAGAGTTTTTTAGTATAGAGACAATAGTATCAACTTCATAATTTTTTAATAGAATGAAAGGCTATATATAAGCTTATGTAATACCAGACACATACTAAATTTTCAATAAAGAGTGACCACTTGCATTAATCCATTTTTCAGTAATTCTGTCTCTCATTCTCTGGAAATAGGAAAAAGACAGATGTGAATAACCATTTATTGTGTTAAAGTATAAGCATTTTTTTAAAAAAAAATTGTTGACAGGGCCTCCCACTAACACAGAATATAAAGCTTTGTATGATTTTGTGGGAACACATAAACCTGATCAAATGAGTCCAGGGCTTTCCAACCTGGGGTCTGATGTAAATTTATGCCAGCACTCACTACATTACTGGCCCAGTTCCTTTGCACCTTTTTTTTCAACTCTTCCAAAAGATGTTTAGATCTATGGCAGAGGATTAATAAGAAAGCATCAAGGCAAGAAAAAGTAAGAATTGACCCCACCACCACCCCTTACTAATTTAAACTGCAGTATTAAGTGTCAGGGTAGAACATACAGTCAACATAATCATATGCATAGCACATGTGCATATGCAAAAACATGTAAATCATATCACTTTAAATGCAAATATATGCATGGTCTTTTTTATTATCTATACCACTTGGATATGACCCTCAGGATAACCCTAGTGGAAACTACTGCCATAGGTACCATTTTTTATCTAAATTGCTGATCTGAGTTTTTTTTTTATAGAAGAACTCAGGAATGTGAAAGAAATATGTTTTACAGTTCACATCTGCATGGTTAAACCACCTGCTATGATTTTGTGGGTTGTGTTCCTTTTACTGCTTTATATTACTTGTTAATTTTATGTGTACATGTTTGCTTTCCCACTGCCCCCAACGCAGATTTCAAATTCCTCAAAAGAAGGCACTATGCATTATAATCCGTCTTGTCCCCTTAGAACCTTGGCAGATCAAATCTTCACGAATGGAAGGCACACCACGCTGCATGACATTTATACCACTGTATTTCTTCTTCATTACTTCTCTCTTCCCCTCAGCTTCTACATATCTATCTTTTCCTCACCTTACCAGGTTCTTGGTCTCCTACCATCCCTTCCCTATAGACCATACTTTTGTTTCTTCTTACTCAGTATCTTCATGGGTGACCTGCATAGTGGCACCCTCTCCCTTCTCCTGGATCCTCCAAACTGTCCTTCCTGCTCCCTGTCCTCCAAAGTGACCTCTCTTCAGCTCTTTCCCAGTCTCATATTGGAATTTATTCATCCATGATTTTATAATCCTGCCACTTACTGCCCTTCCACTATAAATGATGCAGGATTTTTGAATCCTACATCAAGTGTGTTTATACGTGGTTTGAAATCATCCACACACACAAGAGATTTTAGTGTTAGTTACTATTGTGTCCCTTCAGGGATATTGTTTCCTTCCATAATGACACGATATGCCTTTCTTACTTTAATAGCACAAGCCATCACTGTTCTATTCCATGACCAGTTTCTAGCCAAGGTAGGTGGGATATAAGCCTATAGGTAATAAGAAATCGACCTGTCCAGTGGCTCTTTAAATTATTTCTGGAGTTTTACCATCCTTATTTTCCTTTTCCCTGAGGTTTTATACATTTTACCCAGGAACTCTTTACACACAAGCTCAAGTTTATTGACTGCAATTTTATTCCCCATGAATCTGCCCAAATCCCAGAGTTAGGCATCCACTACTTGCTCCAGTAGACTCAGAGGTCCACCGGAAAGGAACAATTCATTGTTACTCTGTCAGCACAAATCTACAGAGGATAGTTCATGATTGTGCGGTTGCTTCTGACGGAAATAGCTCTTTGAAAGAGAAGCTCTGTAACGTGACAGAGAGGTTCAATGCCTGACGTGTTTGTTCCTGAAGAAATAAAATTCAAAGTGATTTTGAAACAATTTTTAAAACTCTTTCTGGAAGCTTGTTTCTACTCTAAAAATATTTTTCTATAAAATAAGGGTCAACACACTCTCTGTACTGAGGCAGATGTCAATACTTTAGATTTTGCTAACCATACAACCTTTATTCACACTTTTCAGTTCAGCCCACTGTTACGCAAAATCATCCATGCACAATAGATGTGACTCTGCTAAAATGAAAGGAGAGATGAAAGAAGGGAGATTAGGGGGTGCAGGGAAGGTAATTAGCCTTGGAGAAGGTTCATAATAAATACTTAAATGCCCCAAAGTGATCCCTTGTTTCCATGTATGTTCAAGTAGTATTGTAAAGTGGAAGAGCAATAAGTGGTAGAATCCAAATATTCCTTGTTACATTATCATCAGTTAATGACCTAGCTCCTCATTCGTGCACTGAATCTGCTTTGTAATCCATTTACCTGGAATAATAATGCCTACATTACTGGTTGGTCATAAAACACAGCTAAGATTATAACCTACAGAAAAAGCTTCAATTGGGTGTTTCCCACTTCTTATCATTCAGATGCTTTTAAATTATGAATAAAATAATCAGCCTAAAGAAATTATTATTTTAGATAGAAAAATATAGCTTTTGGCCCAATTCTACAATTTTAAAACTTAGTTGGTGACGTATTGTGTAATCACATAGGAAGCAGTGTGAAACCCTCCAGCCTTGCTTCCTTATAGATTCACAGTGATGGTCACAGTGCTCACTGTTCAGCCAACAGGATCTCGTCATTCTATAGCTAACAAACTTAAAGGGTCCGTCTCTTTTACAAGTAAACATTTTTTCTTCTGGTAATTAAAAGAAGGTGTTAATATGGTTTTAAAATTTTAACAAAATAAAGTAAATAAGTAAAAATGAAATACAGAATCATGTGATAATAAATCAGAGACTATTTTCAGTATTTTAATTCATTATTTTACATTCTCTTTCTAAGAATATATACCCATTTGTTTCTGCTTGTGCTCATGTTCAACAAAAATAAAGAATTTTCCCTCCTTTCATTAAATGTTATATAAAGAGATTTTAATGCCATTATAGTATATAATCCTATGATACAGTCTACCTTATTCAACTAATTGCTAATTTAAGACATTTAGATTATTACCAATTTTCTAGTTCCACAAGTGATGTCTATATACTTTCTGATTTATTTCAAAAATAAAATTGTCTTTCAAAGTTTAAATATGTGTACATATACATCCATTGCTTCCAGAAGAGATTTAATATTTGAATTCTGTTTTTCCAAACACCTATCAGCAATAAATTTTATGTTTTCATTAAATTAACAGTTGAACTGGTATCATATCATCTTAATTTATGTTCATTTTAGTACTAGTGTAATTAAATATATTTTCATAAATTGTTAATGTTTAATTTCCCTTAATGAAAAAAATCTGCATTTCTATTAGGTTGTTTGTATTTTAAACTATTGTGAAAAAGCTAGGATTTTTAAAATTCACTCTTTACCAGTCACATACTACCAATATACTTTTCCTATTTGATGTTCGCCTTTTAAATTTATGTAATTTAACATACACTTTAAAGTTTTTTATTTGCTATATATTAAGATGAAGCACACTTTGTTTTTGTTGTCTTTATTTTTTATGCTTAAATATCCCCCAATCAGAGTTCAGATTAGTTTTTATTTATTTTTTTCCTTTTATTTACTTCTCTATTTTGATTTCATTATTTCATCTACTTTGAATTTATGTCCGTGTGCCTTGTTATACATTTTTCATTTCATAGTTTAAAATGAATGCATAGCCCCAAATTACTGACTTGAAATGTTACCCTTATTTATATTTGTATATTGCATAATTAAAAATGCAAATATATAGAATTGTATTTTAGTGCTTCTCATAGTTTATCCTGTACCCCTATTACTTTGTTTGTGAAAATGGTCCAGTTTTAGAATATACTTAAAATTTATTTCAAAGCACTTTGTTAACCTTTTCTGAAACTCTTCATAGTTGCTCTTGTGCAGTAACAAATAGTCCATCATCTGACATCAGTTACAGCCAGGAACCCGTGTTACCTCAGGCCTGAAAATGCAATAGTCTGTCTGGGAAGAAGCTAACCTGGCACCATGATCTTGTAAGGAGGTGGATAGAATAAGCACTGCCTCTTGTCAATAGCCCTTTGGAGCTGAACTGATTTGAGTCCCCTCAAAAGTCATATAACAAAACTTGTGTTAGTTAACTTTCTGTTACTGTGACAACTACCATAAATAATCAGTTTTTTTAAAGGAAAGTTTTATTTTGGCTCACAGTTTTGGAGGTATCAGTCCATGGTTCGTTGTTCCTATTGCTTCTTGGTTTGCTGTGAGGTAGTCTGTCATAGTGGGAGCACATCCAAGAAGCTGTTAAGTTCATAGCAAACAGAGGAAGAGTCAAGGGCAGGATACTGGTATCCCACCATCCCCTATGAGGATACACCCCACAATGACCTAAAATCTTCCACTACATCCCAACTCTAAAGGTTCTCCACCTCCCAGTAGTACCAAGTGGAGCAATAAACCTTTAATACATGGGTGTCTGGAGAACATTCCAGGTCCAAACTGTAGCAAAACCCTAACCCCTGATGTGACAGTTTGGAGACAAGGAATCTAAGAAGTAATTAAACTGAAATGAAGTCCTAAGAGTGAAGCCTTAATATGGTAGGGCTGCCACCCTTATAAGTAAAGGAAGACACACTAGAACACACTCTCTCTCACCTCAAGTATACATGAAAAGATCATGTGAGAACACAGAGGAAGTTTTCTACAAGTCAGAGTGTGAGGCCGTAACAGACACTAAACTTGTGAGTACCTTGATTTGAGACTTCTAGCCACCAAAGTCTGAGCAAATATTTTGTTGGTTAATCTGTGAATCCTATGGCATTTTGTCATGGCAACCCAATTGACCAATCTTCCTTCCTTCCCTTCCTTTTTTCCCTTTCTTTTTCCTTTACACTATTTTACATAGCTCCTGTCTTATTTGTTTTTATTCTTCTGATAATTCCTATTTTTTTTCTCCAAAAGTAACAATTTTCATTGGTTTATATATATTTTTGGAATATTTGTATATATTTCTGTTAAAGGTACATTTGTATGTTTGTGTTAGTTTATATCAATGTTATTTTGGGTTATGAATTTCATTGTATTTCTTTTCTTTTTTCATTGTTTAAATTTTTCTAAATTAATTCACATTGCTGAGAGTACATGACTACATATTGATCATTGGACCTACCATGTATTAATTTCCATAGCATGCACTCACAGCATTTACGTATTCACTCTTCCAGCAAAGAAAAATTGGATTGCTTCCAACTTCCCAACAGTATAGATAATACTTTAAGGAACATTTTCATTCATTTCCATTTGTGGTTTTGTATGGAGTGGATTCTTAGGACATAAATCATACCAATATTTGATTTTGTTAGGTATTGCCAGTTTCCTTTGGTTATTCTATTGTTATTCTATAATCCAACCAACAGTGCCATCGTATACCTACATTCTCCCCTCCCACCAGCCCATAGCATTATCAGCTACTGTTTTATACATCTGAAAAGTCTCCAAGTATGTGTCATTGTTACTTTAATTTTCACTCATCTAATTGTTAATTACTTTAAATATCTCTTCGTAAATGTATTTGTTCTTTAAAATTCCTGTTCTATGAATTACCTTTACATAGATCCCTGGACTGTTTTTGTACTGGAATTCTTACCTATTACTTGTTTGTTTGCATGAAACTTACGTGTAGCTAATATTAATTTAATGATGCTCAATATTAAGTAAAAATATTTAATGTGATATAATCCACTTCAGCAATTTCCACATCATAATTCTGGAGTGTTACAATTTTCCACAATTACAAAGCAAAAATATTCTTCTGTATCAATTCCTATTAGCTTTAGTGTTTTCACATTTTGGTCTGTAAGTAATCTAGACTCTTTTTTTGCATATATCATTATATTTTTCTTTAAATAGAAAGCATTTTCCTCAAACTCACCTACTAAATTATCCATCTGTTTTCTATAACACTTTAGATTCCGTCTGTTATATATCAATATTTCACATACATGAGTGCACTTCTGAAATCTCTACACTTCATTAGTCTATTTTTCTTTGTAACAGATTCCACTACTATTGATTCATAAAATGACTATATACAATAAGACAAAATTCTTCTCTTTGAGCTCCTTTTTCAAAGTAGACATGACTGTCTATAGGCATTTATTTTTCATGTGAATTCTGAGACAAGTTCAATGAGTACCTTTCTTGTTAAGTTTGCTTTAGGTATTACATAGATTTTGATTCTAAAATAGCTAGTGTTCCATTTATATTTCATTCTGATCATTGATAATACATAAGAATGTTATACTTTTTCTATATTTGTTTTGTATCTATGTTGTTGAATTCTACTTTTAGTAATTTTCAGTCGATTTTATTGGATTTATCATGTAGAAAATTCTTACCATATGTAAATCTATTTTTTATAATACTTATTGATGTAAATTCTTTTTCTTGTTATGTTGCACTGGCCAGAGATACCTGAAGAACATTAAATAATAACAATGATAACAGCCATCCTTGTCTTAATAGAAATGATTTGAGAAGTTTTGATTAACTCTAGTTGATTTTTCTACCATTCAAAGGAGTATTCTTATACTGTATCATTAATTTACTAAAAAAATGATAACAAGTATTTGAATGTTATCAAATGTATTTTTATCACTTGTATGTCACAATAGAGTCTCATTTATTTAATTGCTATTCTAATAAATATCCTATTATTGGGCCAAACTTTGACTTCTAGAATAAGCCCAATTTAACAGTGAACTAATAAAATTTATTATATTGATGAAGTCAGTATGTTGATATGTATTTTATTAAGAATTTTCTATACTTCTGAAGGGGATCATATTTTATTAGGATGATGTCTTAGTCATTTTCTCATTGCTGGAATGTAACAGCAAATATACACAATCTAAAGGAGCAAAAGTTCATCTTGGCTAATATTTTCAGTCCATGTTTGGCTATCTCTAATGCAGGAAGGGCATGGAGCAAGGGGCTGGGTTGAGGAAACCTGCTCATGTTGTGCTTGCCAGGAAGCAGAAACAAGAAGGGAGGAGCCAGGGAGGGATATGGTACAGCTTTCCAGGTCACACCCACAATGACCTGCCTCTAACCAAGCCTTGCCTTCAAGCAGCATGGCGGCTGTACTGCCCCGTCATGCCATCAGCTTTCACAAGACCTGCTTTTGAACATGTGAGGCCTTCGGGGAACAATTCTTATCTAAGTCATAACAGATGATACAAATGTCAAAAATGAATGAAGAAGTGTATTGAAATATTTTGTGACTTTGCTCATAAAAACATTCAGGTTTGGCTTTTTTTAGGGAGTATTTGACAACTCTCAATTTCAATGTGGAGAGATTTTTCTATGAAATGATTAAATTTGTTAATTGATATTTCACTGAACAATTACCTACTTAACATGGCTTTTCAAAGCTAGATTGTGCTTAAAAGCCTGGCTTCTGCTTTTCAAAATCACCCTGTGTCTTTGATACCTTTTCTTGAACCCTTTTCTTCTAAAATTATGTACCAAAGCTGTTGCTTTACTTTCCCAAGATGACAAGCACCAGGTTTTTTTTCTAAATATTTTTTTACCACCATCCCACTATTCATTTTCCAAATCTATAGCTTCTGATTTTTGTTTACTGGTTCCTGCTTTTATCTTACTAATTTCTTTATTCTTAGTTCCATAGGTTTGTTTTTTTAGCCTCATGAATTAAATATGCAGATGAAATATTTTCATTCATTCTTATTTAATAATGAAAGGGTTTAAATTGGTCAGATGACTGTGATTACAGCTTTGCCTGCGTCCCATATGTTTTCAAATGTGCTGTTCTCACTGTCTCTATTTTCTAAGCATTGAAACTGCAGTTTTGACTTCTACTTTAACTCAGCAATTACTTAGGAAAATTGTAGTGGTCTAATTCTACATGATTGCAGCGAGGGGGTTCCTTTATACATTTACAATTATCTTCTTACAATGTGGTCAGATAATACGTGCTGTATTTTTTTTTTTTTTGCTATTTTACATTTGTTTACAATGTTTTATGGTCTAATATACTTTGAAATTTTTTTAATTGCCTCGTCAACAAAATATAATATCTGTGTTTCAGGAAGCAACACAGCATTAGTTAGAACTGTGAAATTTTCTGTTTGAAAGCTTTTAAATTGTTTATATTCTTCCTTGATTTTTGCTTGATATGCTTTCAAATATAAAGTGGTTTTTATATCCTCCACAATGATGGTCAGTTATAGTACACTGGTATCATTTTCAATATGAAATTGCATGTAAGGCTTTTAGCATTAAAATACACTTTAGTAACAACATTTTTTCTTTGTGTTTTGTTTTGCTTGCACTTGCTTTAAGTATTTCTGAGTTGCTTGGGGTATAAGGGAGATCATGCTTGCACACAGCATAAAATTCCATTTGACTTGTCTGTTCCTTTTCAACTTTTTATTCAATGTGAGCCTTTTTAATAGGGAAATTTATTTAATCTTAATTACTGTCATAATTAAGATGGATAGTCTTTATTACACTATAGTCTCCCATTGTATAACCTTTATGATTCCTTGCCCTCTACTTTGTTTTTACTGTTATTTTAAAATTTTCTTTTTTTCTTTGGGTCTATTAAAAACATTATAAAGTGGACTCTAAGTAGTCATATCTAAAGTTTGTTATGTGGTTTTAATGATTTGCTGTGTAAAAAGCATATTTAACAGCATCTGATGTATTAAACATGCTCAGGAAACATTTATTTTTTTTAGTCATCATTTATCATCATCAGAACTCTTGTATTTAGAGTCATCAAAGAAACCACAGAGACCTGTTTGATTTTTATTACTTTCTAATAAAGTAATAAGTGTCAAAGTATCTGACAGAATGATTATGGAAATCATTTTTGAATCTTTGAAATTCATAAATTTCCCAAAAATGTGTCTAGATATTCTTCCAGTTAATTTTTCTAGGTACATGCAAAGGAATTTGAGTCTACTAATTTCTTTCCACATTAAAAAAACATGTTTAGCCTTGATTTTTTTTTCTTATTGCTTCTACTATTTGACCTGAGGTATTAGGTTTTAGTTACAAATAATAAATGATAGTTTATGAGATATTAAGCAATTTTAATATTTGATATTTGTTTTTTGTTTTGTTCTTTTTTGCCAACACCTTGATGTTTTCTCAACTTTTATTTTTATTAATATATGTTTGCAGTATATAATAATTATATTCCTTGTGAGGTATTAGTACATGTATATACCAGATCTTAATTCTTTTTTTACATTTTCTCTCCCTCTATGCCTTGGAACCCTTCCCTTTTACAAAAGGATCTATCTCCCTATTTCCTAATATCGATCTTTTATTTTGCTGTTTATTTATATTTTAGATTTCTCAAATAAAAGAAATTTTGTGATATTTATTTGTGTAAGTGATTTACTTTACTTCAGAATATAAAATACCTATACATTGGAACTATTTAGTCTGGTCTCCAAATGCACTACTTTCTCCATCTTTCTGAGTTTGTAAGATTTCACTTCACTGCCCATGTGTGAGTTGGTTCTTTTCAGTGCTGTTTCTGCTTGCCTTTTGTGTATACTTACACCTGTCTATAACAGTAGTATTACAGGTCGTCTTGTTATTTATGTATACAAGACTGTTTTAGTTCATGCCACTCATCTTTCATCTCTTCTCTTTTTTTGTAGCCAATCTTTGCTAGACTTTTATGAAGTGTGCAAAGAAAATGTTATATACTAATTTCTGCTTCATTTCAAAAAATTGTTTTAAATAAAGTTTCTCTGCATTGAAGTACTATTTTTTTTATGTTTGTGGAAAAGAGACATTCTTCTACCCTGCTATCTTTTATCTTCAGGTGAAAATTTGATTCTCCTGAACTTGGATTTCCTTAGGAGTAGAAATATGAATGTTCTCTTAATCTCCATTTTGTTTTCTTGATTATAAACCTTTACCCAGGCTTTATGCTGAGGGCAAATGAAGGCTGTATATATTAAGATCCAATCATTAGAATATCATGAGGCAGAATCTGAGCCCTGGGAGTCCTTGCCACCATCTCTAAGGAGACCCCTGGTAGAGCTGCCATAGATTTTTTTACCCATGTTATATCCACCTCATTCACTACACTATCTACCTTGTATGAGTAGACAAATCTTTCTGGTCCTGCCCTCCACATCAGAAAAAATGGCCACTAATTCTCAACCAAAGCTGCTGTTTTCTGCTATACTGCATTTTTGTGGTTCACCTATGTGTTTATGTGTGCATAAACCTCACAATCTCCCATGCACCATTTAAAGAAAAAGATTCTAAGGAAAATGTTCTCATTTGACCCACAGTGCACTACATTAGTAGATGTTACAGCACTTGGGTGCCACAAGGAACTTAGCTCTTTTCCAAAACTATTGCTGTATTGTAGAAGACTGCTGCATATCAACCTCTACAAACTCCTCTCAATTGCTTGCCATCTACGTTACTGTTAGTTCAGTCAAAATACATGACAGAGTAGTACTCTGTAGTTTCCAGTATTGAAGTCGACTTTTCCCATTTTTCTTTCATTCATTCAGTCATCTATTTATTTATGTCATTTTAGTACACTAAATTCTCAAGTGGAATAGTAAGCGTAGCTAGAGATGTTTGATGCATAGTCTGAAAGTACGCTAAGTCCTATGCTTACAAGTTCCCTTCAGGAAGAATGTTCCGTAAATAGGATTTGTTTGTAAGTCTGCCAAAGTGAGTAATATACACCTTTGACACAAATATACAATATGTACTGCTTCGTGTTTTCTAATAGTCCCCTTCACATAACCACTGCTTTTCCTCTTGTTTCCAGACATCCTGGGATCTAATTGAACACTGTACTGCTGTACACTATTGTACTATACAGTAGGCACACAACCACACAACTGTGACCATATGCAGCGGACACGTGAGCTACTTCTAAGATTTTTTTGCATCTATGAATGTTTGTAATGTGAGGCCCATTAGTATTTGTGTAAGCTCACAATTTGAATGTTCAACAGTCAAAAATACATTACATAGACAAATAAATATGCACCCTCTATGATACAAAACTTTGGGAAGTTCTTGACAGCATTCTAAGAATTGTACTATTACCAGAATTCATGCCAATTACTTACATTACTTACATTTGTAAACACTACTCTAGACAGAATATAAAAAGTGACATAACGTATTTAGAAAGCTTCAAAATAAATCTCACAGAAGTGTACAGCAAGTCACATTGTCTGGCACTAGAGAGTTTGCCTCTTAATCATGACACACAAGTATGGGAATCAGGTTCCATTTAGTCAGCTTATGAGAAGATACTTAAAAATAATGCAGCTCTTTTGCACAGAATTAAAAGACAATCAGGATTTCCAGATGAAAGTCAGTGCCAGTTCTCCATCAGTCCATAAAGATACCACTTTAAAGGTTTTGCTAAAGTGCAGAGGCCACCATGTGATTCTTGAAACAAAAATGACTCTATCGATGGCATTTCTAGAAGCTACGGGCTGAATGTAGCCTTTGGAGAGAAGTCTTCTATCATCTATGAAAGGGACTTTGGAAGGTCCTTAATAAGGAGCTACATTCTACCAAAATAATCTTTCTCTGTGTTAGAGAGAAACTGCAGACTATGTAATTATCACATCTACTCTGAGGTCTTCTTGATGGATTCCTTCTTAAAACCACTCATTTTAACATTCTTTTGGCTTTAAAGAACTATTTCTAATTGTTTGAATATGTAATTCAAAAAGAGGTGCTTGAGGCAATCACAACACATTTGGAAAGGAGCACAGATGCTTTTGACTACCTTGGACAAAAAAATATATATATATTCAAGATAATAGATCTAATACTTAGAAGGATTAACACCCCTTTCCAAAAGCCCTAATCTACACCTTCAAAGCATGTTTCTGCCCTGGCAGAGTCTGATTTAGCCATTTTGGAGAGGTGTGACAGCTGCCCAAACTGCTGAATTGTGGGTGCTCAACAATTCGTTGGCCTCATTTTCCTTAAAAGGCTTTAGAATTGTGACGGCAACAAGCTAAATGACGTATGGCAATCTTATAAATAGATCCATAACTCTTAAATATATGCAAGGCTGAATATCTCAAAAGTGGCTCCCATCAGTCACTTGCCTTGGCACCTCAAGTGTATTACAGTCTCACAATTCTTTCAACACCATCTATTATCTTACTTATCATTGACATGAAATTACCTTTGCAGAATTCAGCACATGAACATTCTAGTTTACTGTCAAGCAGAATGTGTTTGCTAGATATAGTACTAAATGTGGTGTCTACTTTAAACCCTTTCACAATTTATTGTATTCAACAAGTTGAACAAATGATGAATACATGGAGACCTTGACTGATTCTGCTGTTTGAATGCCAAAAAATAAGCTAATTCTAGCTGAAAGGATTGGCAGAACTCTTTGTCCCAAAGGGATTAATTCTCTTTCAACCTGTCTCAAAACTGGCCATCACAAACACCACTCCCAAAGAAAGGGCAAAATGCAAACATAGGCACCTCCGTTACATTTCCCATTAGTTTATTGCTGGTGTCCTAACAGTTATCTGCTGACACATCCAGACAATAGAGGACGGGACACACTTTGCCCTTGCTTCACAACAGGCTGCTTTTTCTTGTTAGTAGACACCTTTAATATTGTTAGGAGTATTATCTCATTTAATCCTCACAAAAAGTCAGTACATTTTATTATTACTATTTCACAGATGAAGAAATAGAGATATGTAGAGATCAAATAACTTGTCTGAGGTCACATAGCTTATAAAGGCTAAGGACCAGGATTCAATCAAATCCTTTGACAACAACTCACACTCTGAACTGCTTCACTGGGCTCTGTTGCCATCTATTATAATTGACATATAGGTGATACAAGTGTCCCGCAGAATGGGGACTCTTGAAACCCAAAGCAGTGAAGTACATAATAAGAGCCAATAAAGGCATGGACTATTATTTACTCTGTCATGTTTAAGTTAGTCTAATTCACTCCCTCTTTCTCCCCCCGCCCCCTCCCTGTCTCCCATCTCCACTCTTTAGACCCATGCTTTGTCTCCTGGCATCTCCGCAGGCTTGTCTTCCAGAAACCCATGTCATAGGGTAGAGCCCCGCTTTAATGATCTGCATGGGTCCCTCCTAACTCATTAAGTATTTTCTTTGACTCTGATCCCTGCCTGTTATTCAGCCTCCTTAAACTGCATTCCAATGTAATCTGCTATCTATTGTCTCTCCACTTTCAACACCCCAACCTCCTGCCCTCAACTGTCACCACCTAATCTTGTTTCTTTTCTGTTTTGTCTTTTCTAGCCTTCCTCCTAATCCTTATCAAATTGCTGTTTTCTCAAGCCCTTCACCCAGGCTCAGCTACTCCCTGGTTCTTTAAGCTTCTTTCTCACTTTTCTCTGTCAACACTCAGGTTTACTGAAAGTGCTCTTTTCTTTCTAACTCTGCTTCAGCAACCCCTTGACACCTGAGCAGTGAAAGCATCCCATTTTCTCCTTTGCCTCAGCAGGAGCAATCACATGTTCCTTGCAAGGAGAGCAATCACATCTCCCTGTCATTTAATAAATATCCCTGGGCATGCTGAAAGGGAGCCACCATCTGGCTCTGATAAAGTCAATCAACAATCATCTTTAGAAATATTAAAATCATGTATATTTAACAACATGTACTTTGCCTTTCTCGAGCTTTTAATCTACATTTGCTTTCAGGATAATTCGTGCTTATTCTCTTTGTTCATTTGATCCTGAACAAGGCAATCATCGTGCAATCTTGAACTTTTTATATAAATATTCTCAGTGTTACCAGCCTGAGAAACAATATATATTTTATCCAAGGACTGGGAGAAAATAGGAGAGCTAAGCTTATATCCTGGTTTTTGAAATTTTTGCTTATTTGTTGTTAGCAAACTATGCTGTAATCATAGTTACAGACACCAAAGACAGCACACATTCCTGGCAGCAGGAAATAGTTCAAAGAAAGTCCAGGCAGATGGTAAATCTGCATCAGGGGAGAGCGGCAGTGAGCAACAGGTGTGCTGGCAGCAAAGCCAAACGCAGCATCAGGAGCTGGGCTGGCAGCAGGCAGAGTCAACATCAGGGAAATCTGGCAACAGGTAAAAGGAACCGGCCACAGCACTAAAGTCCAGGCCTATTAAATGACTCAAGTGGCAAGACAAGATCATAATAGAGGATAAAGGATTCTAGGCAGGGGTGTACAGATTTCTCCTACTTGCTTGAATTGGTTTTCAAGACAGCATCTTCTTCAACAGGAAAGCGAGACTTAGATTAGAACACCTAAGAAGTGGAGGTGCTGGGTCCTTACCTCCCACTGAAAATCTACCTGCCTGGGATGGGATTGGCTCAAGGGCTGATAATGGAATCAGGTATAGAAAGTAGAGAGACAATTTCCAAATGAGAGACAAGCAGCCCTACTCCCCTGTTCAAAGCAAAGACTCCATCAAACAGCCACCAGGTGAACTGTATGTGGTCAAAGGAGATGGAAGGGTAGAGGTCAACAGTTTGCACAGCTTCTAGGAATGCCAGGATGACAAAAAGTTCTTATTCACTATGAGTCTTCGTCTGACACAGATCTCAGCTTCCCAATAGACATCTTTTAGTCTGCCTGTGGCCTGTGTTCCAGAGGTACTTGTTTCACAAACCTTCAAGTCCAAAGCATAGCATTTCCCATAAAATCCCTAGAAGGGGGCAAACTAAAACTAGAAATCTTCAAGAAAATATGCTAGTCACTGCAATTTTCCCTGAGAGGGTCATCTCACACGCATTCCACAGAAAAAGGAAGTTAAGGTTCTGGAACACTTTAGTGTGCAGGTCAGAGAGAGCAACCTCATTTCGAAAATGCCTTTGTCAGACTGGGCACTCCGGAGTTATTTTCAGGTTGATCGGTCTTACTATTTTGTTCAGGTTTCCAAAGAAGCAACAACTTGATTCTAATTATGTTCCTGACCACTGTCCTGCATCCAGTAGCCAAAATATGAGCAATCCTGGCCTTATTAAATTCTTTGGTTGTATTTAAAGGTTGGATAATGCCATAAAGTAATAATTTCCTGAAAGTAGGAAGACCTATCTAGTCTGAGTTGCACTATAATGTCTAAAACTCAAACTGCAAAACATCTACTGTCTTGGAAATGGTCCAGATTTCCAACACTGTTGTTAAACCACAAAGAGTGATATGTACAGGTGTGTACCACTCATTTGAATGCTAATTGTTTCAGATTTTAAATGCCCTTTTAATGACTCTTATTTATGGTTCTCAATGAAGGTATTTTGCCAAATAAATCGTGGCCTGACGGAGCATGGCAGAAATGTGTACCTTTTGTTGTTGTGAGCATTTTTAGAGACTCTCATTTCAGCTGCCACAGAGAAGCACTAATATCACTCTGCGATTCATGCCTACACAGGGTGACCAAAAAATGCCCGAAATGCCTCTGCCTCGACTGTCCTAGCAGGAGATAGAAAGAAGTAATCCATTTCATTTAAAGTTGTGAATATCATCTTGGCATCAAAATGACAAACAATCCTTTTTCATGTGTGAAGCATGCTGGCGCTAGTGGGCTATGTACCAGGGCTATAAAAACTTGGAAATGTCAACGGCATTTCCAAGCATCTGTTCTCTCTAGCCCCACACTTCTGGGCAACTGCAAAAATTCTTCAGGATGATGCATTCAAGCCCCAGTCCTCCAACATAATCTGTCAGGAGAACTTTTAAATTTACATCAAAGAAATTAGGTGAATCATCCCACTCTCCACTGTTACTGCTCCATAGGGGTTCCTGGGATGAAATGAAATTGTGGTTACATTTCCAAATGGGTTATAAACCCAATACAACTCTCCTTAGAGACTCACAATTTATCCTTCCTTATTTCCTGATACAGTATTGCATCTCTAAAGCTACTTCATGCGCACTGGCTATAGCAGTGAGCCTTGGAGAAAGACAAAAAAAAGGAAAAGAATTCTGAGGATAGATGTTGAGAGCTTAGCAGACCTTATTAAGCATGTGTGCACACACAGATGCACACATGCTCTCTGTCTCTGTCTCTGTCTCTGTCTCTGTCTCTGTCTTTGTCTCTCTCTGTCTCTGTCTCTCTGTCTCTGTCTCTGTCTGTCTGTCTCTCTCTCTCTAACACACACACACACACACACACACACACAGTGCCCCCAGCCTTGCATCACTGTCTCCTGGAAAACTCTGTCCTATTATATGCTGATATAATGCCATACTAGCAAATAGCTAAATAACAGTTTTCCTCCCCAATAGAGAATTTACACCCTGTGAAACCGCCTTTATTTTTGTCACAAGTGAGCTTTGAATGGGGCTTCCCTTTCAAAGCCTTCAAAGGGGCAAATTTTATTAGGGCAAACCCTTGAATGTAACTTGACTTTTTAGCCAAACTTTTTGACCACAATCTTATGAGCCAGAACTGTCAGTGGGAGACACTGTCATTTCTGTATGACATATCCCTTGCCTCATTCCAGAAATAATAGTGAGAGCCCCAAAAGGCAAACTCTGGGAGCTTTTATCATCCTCAGGGAATTACCAAGATATGCATTGCCTATGTCTATATATTTTTTGGAAACAGGCAATAACCAAGAAATAAACACATTGACTCAGTGCACACTTCACTGAGATGATTGCTAATTTCAAAGTGCACTTCTAGCAACTCATTTTCTCCTTCTGTTTCCAGGCACAGTACCAGCAAGAAATTAATGGCCCAGGAGAAGGGAGAAAATGTAAGTAAAATAAAATCAAATAAACTCTTTGAAAATAATAGCACATATGGATTTTTAAGGATATCTTAAAGTTGCCCCTTCAATGGAGTAGTCAGGCTGCACTTGAGCAGTCTTAACCAAAGTCAATACACCAAAGTGAGTGAGCAGGGGGCTGACTCTCTCTGCCAGCTTCTGTGATGTATGCACACTTCTGTTTATGATGAAGTTTTTGATTAATGCTCAGTTAATCTTTCTTCTTGCTAATAGAAAAAAATATTTCTCATCAACGAATCAACGATCAGACTACAGATACAAGTGGCTTTTAAGAGTCCATTTATAATGTAGCACCTTCAGCAAGGAATTCTTGACTTAAAAAAAATAAAAACTGAAATTGATGTATTTAAACTTTTACAACTCTCATTGTTTCTCTTGGGGAAGAGTTTTTTGAATGATAAAATTGGAAAGGAGTAGCTGGCGAATAATGCAAAGTAATATTTATTTGGGGATTCACAAATTGCTAGACCCTTTACCGGGCACTGAATTACATAATATCTCATTTAGTTTTCCTGCCAGTATTTCATAACTGGCATCATTACCCTCTTCTTGCTGATGAGAGAACTGAACTTTACTCATACAGTTCAAGGTCATGCAGCTAGCAATTGATAAAAATCAAATTTAAAGCAAAATTCACCTGATTGCAAAATTCATGCTATAAAAATCCCATAGTATTGAACCTATTGAACATAGGGAAAATAAGTTAACCTGTCTTAGAAGTACTCACTGTAGACAACTGCTAGAAAAGTAAAGAGTCTCCTGACAGAGTGAATAAAAGGTGCTGAGTGTTCATGCAGATATTTAGAAAGAAAATAATTGAGCCAAAGCTAGTCTCCTCACATGAGCATTAGAGCCTTCAAGAGACAAAGGATATCAGCCAGAGTGTCAGAGGTTCTTAACTCATGGAACCAACACTGCTATTAAATACATGCCTCAGAAAACTATTGCTTACAGTATAGAATAACACTAAGTCTTGGTCAGCTAATGCAGGCAGCAATAGTTGTTGGGTCTGAAAGCTACAAATGGGAGCCAAGTTGCAGGAATTCAAAGTGCTGTAGGTATGTCCAACCCAGCCTGAGAGTTTGAGGCTTAGGATTTGAGCCTTGAGAGATTGACCAGTGTACTGAAATGAGAATAGGGAAATACAAATCCCAGTTCTCTTACTTCTGTTAAGACTCCACACATGTCACTTAAATTCTGCGTTGCCTTTCTATCATGGCTCAAAGATCATCCACTATGGTTTAAATATGATGTGTTCTCCAGAGATTTATGTGTTAAGACTTGCTCGCCAATGCAGCATTGCTCATAAATGGGACCTGGAGAGGTGACTGGATCTTGAGGGTGCACGAGTTCACAACTAAATGGAGGTAGGGCTCAGCTGAAGGAAGTGGGTCACAGGAGTTGTGCAGTGGGCTTGGGTGGAAGGTTGTATCTTGTCCCTGGACTCTTCCTTTTCCTTTTGCTTTCTCTCCACCCATATCTACTGGCCAGCATGATGTGAGTAGCCATCTCCTCCACACATTCCCACCACCATCGTGTCTGTCTCACCTCAAGCCCCAAGCAAAAGAGCAGAAAACTATGAACAGAAATCTCTAAAACTGTGAGCCCAAAACCCCATTCCTCTTTAAAATTATTATTCTCAATAATTGTGCCACGGTAACAAAAGCTAACACATTCGTGTCTTAAATAAAAATCTTATATTAACTATATCTAAGGTCCCTACAAACCATTCTATGTTTTTAAATCTATGCTCAACAAAGCAGAACTCGGAGGGATCAGAGTTGGGGCAAGACAATGCTGGAGTTCAAATTTGCATGGCAACTAAGAAAAGGGACAAAACACAAAACTCTCATTGTTCCAGGCAGCCAATGAAAAAAAAATTCAGGAAAACCCTTAGCATAACAGTATGAAAAAATAACCATTAGCAGAAAGGATCTTTGGGAAAGTCTACTGAGTCTTTATCCCAGTCATTCTTCCTTAAGGAAACCAAAGAAAACTAACCCTTAATGAGAGCTAATATGGGATGGCAAGTGGAAGAAATGAGTTTACTTGATAAAAATAAAGGCAGTTTAATAGGAAAATTTTCCATCAACCTCTGCCGTTGATACACCATTTTCTTGCTTCTAAGTAAGATTTTGACATGCGTTTCCTAACACTTAGTATTGGGATTATTTCTGCTAATAATCTCTGATTCCTAAAGAAACAGAACTTAAAAAAATCAATAAACCACAGACATTTTAATAACCTCCTCTTACAAAAGGAATTTAGGTCCTTAGATTTTTCCCTGAGGGAGATTTTTTTGATCGATTCACAGTAATAATAGCTTGATTCATGAAAAAAATTTTGTTTTAATTTGTACTATATTTCAGATCAGTTTTGTTAATAGCTACCACCTTCACTTGCTTGACTTTAAAAAACGTAGCCCGGTCAAATGATAAGAAAATAAAGTGGTTTTTTTTAATAACTAAAAATATATGGGTAGGTAATTTGGGGATTTCCTTACACCAGTCAACGCTCTAATTCTGACTGTCTTCAATATCAAGTATGTCAGTCTGTATTTATGTATAATATACATGATATATTTTTGATATTTTATATATATATATATCAACCCATATTCTTTAATGTTTAATCTAAGAGTGAAATAGGGAATTCTGCTTTGTGTATCATTCATTAAAAAATACACATAAGTATTAATTCCACAATATTGACTTTAACAAGGAGTAAATCTTACCAACATAAAGATTATGTATATATTGTCTAAATGATTATTCATCCTCACAGCAAATACTATAAAGAATTTCAAAATATAGAAATACATTTACTTTTAAATATGGGCATGAGCAGACAAACAAAATCTATCCTTCAGGCGCTCAGGTACTCCAGACAGAGCTGTATCAGCCTCCTCACCTATAGGAGGAAGAAGCTTATATATCATACTATTGCTAGTGATTTTCTCTAAGGATAAAATTTTCATTGTCTATATGAAACATATTTTTAGTGAAAATGGATGCAATTTTATGTTACTATTTTAATCAGAAAAAAGCTTCAAAAGAATATTTTAAGTAAGCTGCCCCCAGATCTGCATACTTGTCTCTCAAGATTATAATCTAAATTAATCATAAAGACACAGTTTCAGTGTATCACATAGTCTTCTTATTTCAGAGGAGTAATTGTGTTTTAAGCTTCACTTAATGTGCCCAATACATGTGTTACTCCTGTTAATCTGATAGTGATGGTGATGACTGATGATAGGAATAGTTTTGGCTTTTAAAAACCTACACTGAGCATAGCCTTTCAAACAGTCCTTTTGGATAACTTCACATTTACAGTGATACCTGGGTTCATGAACTTAAATTGTTCTATGGTTTGGAAAAGATGGTCATGTTTGTGTTTGTGTGGGAAAGTGAGCTGTAGCCATGTTTGTCAACTGATGCAGCATTTACAGACAAAAACACAATTTGGCCAAACATTCTGTTTATGAACCAAAGTGTCTGCAGACAAAAGTGTTCCTGAACCAAGATACCACTGTAATTTAGCAATCACTTTACATAGTTTCAAAGTCAGCTAATATATGCTACCATGTTCCAGGCACTGTGTGAGGAACCTTAAATCATAACAGGATGCTGTTTTTATTACTGACAGAAACTGAGGCAGGAGGATCAAAAATTGGTGTCACACCAAGACAATTTCATGAGAGCTTGTCTTCCAATAAAAATAAAAAGGGGCATAGTTCTACAAGAGAGGTTCCCTGGGCTTGATCCCCAGTGCCAGGGAAAATAAAAGGAAGAGGAAGAGGAGGAAGGGGAGGAAGAAGAGAAAAGAAAGAAGTGGGAAAAGAAGGAGAAAAAAGGAGAAGAAGAGAAGAAGTATGAGGGAGTGAGGGAAGAGGAAGAAGACAAGGAGGAAGAAAGGCAGAAGGGACTCCCTAGAAGTCAGGAGACCTGAACTCTTAGACTCAAATCCATGTTCCTTCACTGGTAGAGTCTATTTCACAAGTAACAAGTCTGAACAGCCTCTGTTGTTGACTGCTGTATCTTCAGCTTCTAGAATGATTTTTGCTGCATGGGAGATGCTTACTAAATATCATTTTGCAACGAAAAGTGCCTTAGTGGTGCTCTCTGAGGCTTCAGATGCATGGTTTTTGCTTCTAGAGTGGCATGGAGCAAAACTGGAGGAGCAAAGAATAAAGATCAGGTCATTTGTTGGAGAAGAAAACTTCCTATTCAAAAACTATAACCAGATAAACAAAACAAAGGCCAGCCTGAGTTTTATTCAACTTAGAAACCTCGTGGAGCCCTGCAGAATGCCTGTTGGGTGGGCAGCACAAACAAAGCCAGCCCACTCAGAAAGTCCCACTCAAAGTGCAAATAAATGGCCCCCTCCCCCTTTGCATGCCTTTCTCTTTCACTGTCGCGGAAGCCTGCCCCATAAATCAGATTTAATTATCTATAAAATTGGGTGTAGAAAAGGATTTACTCATTAAAAATATTCATCAACTTGCTACCCACGTTCCAGACTAATAGAAGCGGAAAAGGAACACCATGGAAACAGCAGACGGGCTGAAGAGATAAGCAAGCTTTGAAATACCTGAACCTCAATTAAATAGCAAGTTCCAGTTCTTTCTTTGCTTTTTAAAATATCATGTCACAAGAAGTAAATGTCACCAAATAATCAACCCGTTTCCCCCTCCTTTCCTTTTGGGTTACTTGCCTCAACAGGTTTTTAAAGAAGGGTTTTCTGAGTTTATGTCCCTCGTCTGCGTGTTACTCTAGATATTCTCAGTCCTGTGTTTGCAAAATGTCATAATCCTCGCTACAGCCAAAGACAATGGCTCCCGTTTAGTCACAGGGTGAGGAGCAGTTAATTAATGAGAGCCAAGAGAGTCAGCAAGGAAACATTGGAGAAAAACAGAGCTGGTGGAGGAGCAGAGGGAAAATGTCTGAAGTCAGTCCAAGATAAATCTCCAGTCCTCAGAGAAAGCCCTGGAATGGATGGTGCTGTCTGCCAACTAAGTTGAGTTTGGGGAGTGACATGGGAGAGAGGATTGTTTGTTCTTTGTGCTTGTTTGTTAAAGTGGTAGAAGCAGAGAGTAAAGGGACTTGTTAAGATGGGAGAGGTATTTTAATAAAACAAAGCTCCTTATGAAACTACACATCAATTTCTGTGAAAGTTTTCACTGGAGTAAGAAAGGCAGAAGACCTAAAACTTTTCCTCTCCTTCCAGCACAAGACAGAATTTTTGTCGGAACTTTCCTGAATTCTCACTGTGCCAAGACAGAACGAAAGTGCTCACAGGAGTGGGAGGGAAGAGACACATGGAATGGCAGCAAGGAAACCTGCCTAGAGGAGCCAGCCTTCCCTTCTGTCCCTTACTGCTTTCCAGAGACCATGTCACTCCTTGACAGCGCCTGCCTCCTCCTGTCACTTCATCCCAAGTCTCTGCTCGACCTTGAAATCTGGATTTGGTTTTGAAAGGTGTCTGAAGAGAAAAGTAGATAATAAACAGCCAATAATAATTACCCTAGAGCTTGTTGGTGGGTTCTGACAGATGTTTTAAGTGTCAATGCCAAGGTCCCCTTTTTATTTCTAGAGATGTTTCTTTTCACTTTGTACATTCCTTTTTATTCTGTTTTATTTCATTCTGGGGCCACTCTAATCTTTTTTTTTTAACAGAACTGAATCAAATCTGTGAACAAATGGACTTAGACGTTTACAGAGTGTTCCACCCAATGATATCAGGATACACATTCTTCTCAGCTGTGCATGGGGCATTCTCCAAAATAGATCATATATTAGCCAATAGAGCATTCTTAAGTAAATGTAAAGGGATTGAAATTATCCTATGCATATTATCTGACCATAGTGCACTACAATTGGAAATTAATGGCAAAGAAATTGCCAAACCAGCATAAAATACATGAAAATTAAATACAAACCTCTTGAATAATCAATGTGTTACAGATGAAATTAAAGAAGAAAATGAGCAGTGTAATCTTAAGAAATCACCAAAAATCAAAATTAACCCAGTGGAATCCCTGAAATGTCATAATTAAATTTAGAAAAACAGGGTGATCCAGTTGTGGATCATTCATTAATGATTCTATATTCTCAGCTCACAGGTCTTTGAAGACTTGTATCTGTGACCATAAAACTGTAAGAAGATTCTGCTGTCCTTCCATCCAGACAGACTTGCTTAGATAAAGAGATTCTACCTTAGTCCAGTATTTGCTCCAGGAAGCTGTGGGGTCAAAATAATAAATGCTGACAGGTTGTATTTTGTAATGCCCTTTGTCCCCCTGAGTCATTGTTCTGTTAATGTACTGTAACTATCTGTTTACATAACTCAGGCAGACTGAGGAACTCATAGATAACAGTTCTGTGTGACTCACTTCATATCAGTGTCTGACCCTACCTAACATATGGAGGATACAAAACTTTGAAATGAATGAATGAACAAATAGCCTTTTTTATATTAAAGCAGCAAAACCATCTGATTACAGTGAAAAAGCTAAAACTTTAAAACCCATAATGTTTTGACCATCTGGATTTAACCCATTTACTCAGACTGCAGGGTAGGTATGGCTCTAGTATTTATCTATCCCTTGCTGTTCCCATTTTGCGGTTATCTTTGCTCTAGTTTCAAATAACCATAAAAATACACACTCACTTATATCACTGTGCTATCAGTGAAGAGAATCTTTGGATTTCATTCAAATGAATATCTACTGAATCTGAAACTGTGTTGCTTAGTTTTTACTGGCAAGTTGACTACTTGTGTTAGGGAAGGCAATAGGACAGAGAGTTACAAACAAGAAGGAGTGGAAGGATGGCAAGAAGAGAACCAAGGAGAGTGGAAAAGTCTTGTTCATTGAACTGTATTTATCATTTCCTTACTCTAGATCAAGCATTGGGCTATGTTCCTGGAAGATAAGGGTAAACAAAACAGTTGTTCTCCAGCAGCTAAAAATCGACCAAGGATACTTGAGTATGAACATGGTAGCCTTACTGGTTTCACTGCCCCGAAAATTATACCATGTAAGTGATTGTTAGGCCTTAGGCTGCCTTAGTGGTGAGAATAACGGATATTAGATGAAATCTCCCAGAGCTTGAACCATGAGCTTGATTGTTAGCTGTGTATCATTGAACAATATGATCATTTTTCCACGCCAATGGGCTTCTAACAACAGCACTATCCAAGTGAATACAAAATATATTCCCTAAGCAATGGATAAATGCAGTAAATCCAATACATGGACAGATAGAAGGAATAGGCAGTCTTTGTTGTCTTCCTAAATTATACAAATATGGCAGATGATATTCCATTTGTAGGCAGAAAAGATCAGTATCTCTATTGAATGGTTGAAAGATGCCCAAAGCCAAACCTCTCCTGGTACTCTTCCTCTCAACTACTCACAAAACTTTTGGTTTTGGATTTTTGTTTTTTGATTTTTGAGACTGAATCTCAGTATGTAGCCATCTGGCCTCAAACTCATGATAATCCTCCTGCCTTAGTCTCCGGAGTGCTGGGCTTAAAGGAATGCACTACCACACCTGCCCCTATGAGAGAGGCACTTTCAAAAGATTAAATCACAGGAAAGAAAAAAGAATAGATGATCAAACATTACCTAGTATCAGTAAGGATCTTATTCAATTGATCAATTACCTTTTCTCTTCTTCATTTCCTGCCCATATCTCTACTCACTTCTACTTCATCTCTTGCTGTTCCCATTTGTGGTAGTTGTGAATTCATGATCAGGAAGTGGAGTGAGATGGCAATGACTAATCCTTTATAGAGGAAGGATATCTGGTTTTTCTCCAGAAGGTTTACAGGTATCTTGGGGGATTCCTGTTTTGGTTGTGAAGATTTAGAAAGAAAATTGTTTCCACACCACAATGTTCCTCCCTCCCAAAAGATACTTCTTGTCCTGCTCAAATCCCAACTCTAGTATGGGGCCCTCCATGTTTACTACAGACATAAAACCTCATTTAAGACATTTGACAACCTAACCCATGCCACTTTTCTCTCAGTAACAGCTATGATAAGTGACATTCAAATGTTGGTAATGAGAAGGCCTCTGCGTACACAATGGTTCTGAAACATAAAGCAGAGGAGGAGTTAGGAGCTGTCAATCACTTTGGCTATCCTCAGCCCTGTGTTTGTTCAGGAATGATTTCCAGGGCTGCAGCCAGTGTTGTTAACTCCTGATGAGTTAGTTGGAACGCTGAAAATGAAGAATGATTGCTGTTCTCTTGGGTACACTGAGAAACTCGCAGCCACCAGAGGCAGCCACAGCTCAGGACGCTGGTAAGGTTCTAGCACCAGAGCGAGCCATGAGTGGTGTCCAGTGTCTGCGGTAAACAAGAAGCTGTGATTGTAGAAGGGATGTCTTCTGGGTACGAATCCCATGGCTCTATATAAGCAAACTAATACACCTGCTACCTTAACTTGATCTATGGCGAAAACTCCAGTTAGGGTCACTTTTACTTTTCTTATAGACTATAAAATCAAACACTAAGTGGCAGCACGTCTGTCATACAGTATAGTATTAGTAGTTAGAATCAGGAGATGAACCATTCAAAGCATTAAAACTATTACAATCTCAGAATTGGATTTTATCTTGAAATTTAAGTCATGAAATCAACAACCCTTATAATATTCTACATAGCGAGCTTTCCTTAACATGATGCTAGACTTCAAAATGCCAAACCAATACAAGTCCATGCTTTCTGGTAACTGCAGAAAATTCTCTTGAACATCGTGCTTGAAATGGCTGGCTCACAAACTATGGCAATGCCCTGTCATTGCTCAAACTTCCTGGCGAGGCTGCCACCACCCTTGGCTGTACCAGCTGCACGTGCACATCAATGACATCCGTCACTGATGGGTGGGATCCGTCCTATGGCAGCATGGCACTGGCTCCCAAGATTCAGCAATGGACAAAATTAAAATGTTCTCTGTCTAGACACTGAATGTAAAATACACAGTTCAGGAAGTACTGTGGAAGGTAAGTTGCCCCCTGTTATCAAGGAAATTATGAGGCCCCTAAAGGAGTCACAAAGGGTCTCTCTGAGGAAGTCATATTTGAACTGAAACATGACGACTGAGTAGGAAGAGGCCAGGCAGGACCCGCTCCCACACACAGTTCATAGGAAAGACAGGCTTTATCTTTTCTTATTTTACCTGCAGGTAATTATCAGCATGCTTTGTGTGTCAGGGGAGCCCTGAGAGTTTGCTCTTGTACAGAATGTTGGCCCATCTAGAAGAAGGGGTAGTGATGGGGCCTTGGGTTGAAAAGAGTGGATGACTTGTCTTACTGGCAATTTATTAACATGTTGTTGTCATTCTCCTACTTGGGAACTTACGTCTGAGCACTATGGCTTCTTAAATTCAGCCAAAACTGCGGCTCAACCCCAAAGCCTCTGCTGTATGGGACCCCAAATCTCCTTGTCATTCCCCCTTATTACCCAAATTATCCTCAACACTAGGGCCTGCTCTATTAAGTCTGCCTGCCCTGTAATTCAACTCAAATGTCTTTCCTTCTGTGCTGTTTCTCAGACCCAATTTTTCACTTTACTCTTTATTTTAACCTTTCAATTTCCTGGTGTTCTCTAGTATTTATTGCCTATACTATGCATGCTGGTATTAATTATATCCTCTGGGGTATAAAACAATTAGAGAACAATGTATGTACTTTTTCTCCCCAACTAAACTGTAGAATGCTTGATTACAGAGGTAAAATCTTAAACTCCCTTGAATTTCATCCAATTCGCAGTGCAAATTATATCTGCGACAAGTGCTCAAAAGACCTACACAGGATATCTGAGCCCAGCTGTCTCCTTTTCATCTCCTCAGCCTTAGTTTATGTAAACTCCTCTTCTCTCACTCTCTCCCCAATGCTGGCAACAGACAAGATGCCCAGCTACGTGTTGCTAAAGTAACTGCACTCTCCAGAGCACACCACTTATGAGGAGCTCATTGGCCCGCCTTTTTCTCCAGGCTCTAAGCTCCTTGAGGACGGGGGCCACATTTGATTTATTCTTCACTTAGTCTCAGTAGTGAAGTGGAAATCACAACATAGCATTTCCTCATCTTGCTGACTTTCTTTAGCAAAGAGACAGGTTTCTATCCAGAGCCTCTCAGTTTATAGGGCACTTAGGAATCATCGAGGTGTCTCTAAAAATGCTGACTGCATCCCCATCCCTCACCAATATCCACCATCATGGATTTTGACTCAGTTGGTGAGCTGGTGCCTGGCATCTGCGTTACAACCTTCACACTTCTTGGACTCTGCTCGACTCTCCAAGCTTTTGCCCATTTGCCCAGGCTCGGCTGAGCGAGGCTGGGGAAGAGCCATGGCCTGGCAAAACGATGCAGCTGTGTGAAAGCTGTTTTTTCAGGGCTCCCAAAGCTGCCTGATGCACTCTGCCCCCTATCAGGCATTTGCTTAGGGAGATGCCTAAGATTCCAATAATTATTTAGAGATCCAAAGTAGCTATCATTCATGAATTTGAATGTAGTGTAGTGATCTTAGTCAAATAACACATGCAAAATGACAAATGATATACAAATATATATATAGTGTATGTATAAATGCATTTGTTTAATAATTTAATTATTTATTAGTAAATGTATTTGTTTAATCATTCATCTATAAGGCTAATTACTGTGGCTTAAACATACTTTTGCTATGGTAAAAGTTTCTCATAATAGTAGCTGATAAACTATGTGGCTGAAAACAATAATTTTGATGCAATATGCCAAAATAAAAATATGTACCTTCCTTGTAGGTAAGAGCAAATCACAAAACTGCCAAATATTTATCATATGCTCTCACACAAACACTCTTCTTTCATTTTTTTGGTCTTCTTGACCACTCTTTATGCCTGATTAAGTCCACTTCCCAAACAAAACACATTCACTCTTAAGACAACGCATTCATGACAAAATCCTCACATTGCTATTACTCTAAAGAGCTCTGTGAAGACTCAGCTGAAATGGTCGGTTTTGTGAGTCACCATATCCTTTCTGTTTCTAAACCAGACTGTGTTAAGATCCACATGCTGAAAGCATAAGTTCCAAATGGATTTCAAAATATTTGTAATGACTTGCATTTTTGAAAAACCTTCTCACCATTTATACCTTTAAAATAATAACTTTTTAATACCTGGGTTACAGATAGCAGTTGTTACTGAACACTATCTAATATTTTCTCAGTGTTATCAAGAGTGGGTATCATTTGAAATAATTTTGTGTGATAGGATCTTGCTATCTAGTTCAGGCTGGTCTTGAATTCACTATGAGCCCTTGAATTTGTGGTGACCCTCCTGCTTCAGCCTCCTAAGTGCTAAGATTACAGGCATGTGACACCACATCTGGCTATCATTTAAAATGTGCTAATTTCCAGCTTGGAGGCTACCAGAATGCACAACAGATTTTTAGCAGAATAGCAGTTTATTCATTTATTCTTTTGCTGATAACATATTTTCAAAATATCTACCGTGTACTATGAATCAGAGACTAAACTAAGTGCCATGAACTTAACAGCGGGCAAAACAAATCTACATTTTTTTTTCAAATTTTCTGCCCAAAGAGCCTAGAACCTATTTGCTCATTAGTATTTTTTCCATACTTGCCAAAATTCTTCAGTATCTATGATGTGACTATAAAGATGAGGCTTCAGGTACTAAATAAAATGGTATATTTTTTTAAAAATTTCTTTCAATTTATATTCCACATCATTAAATTAGGATGCATTTACTGTTATTGTACTATTAGTCATAATCTGTGTATTTGTGTTATCGACCTAAAAAAAATTATGAACTCTGGGAGGACAGGGCATAATTTTGTCACTGAATGCAGCACACCTGGCATACAAGAGGGACAAAATCCTTCTTATTTTACAGAACTTTCATTTTGGACTTCCTTTCAGGATTCATTCTGAAGACACCTGCTGCAACTATAATACATCAGCTGGGACTCACCTTGATTGTATGAATTATTTTCTGTGAGCCATAAAAATAAAAATGAAGAAACTTATTTCCAACTGATCCTATTAAATCCCACTCCTGGAATTTCAACACATTTCAATGTTAAATGAAGATGATATATTTCTTGAATGCCAATGAAGAACCATCTAAAAAAATAGACTATGATAATTCAGTGGAAAAATTACAGGATCATTCTTGGGGAACTGTGTAAGCTGGAGACCAAAGCCTTGAGAGTTTATGCTCTTATTCAGTGAGGTCCAATGTTAGTACCAGGCTGTAAGGAAAATCAGGAAGCTTTAGCTTCTACAGAACCAGATGGACAGTTGTTATAGCTATACTAATCCAATTGGTCCACATGGGTTACAGCTGGAATGACACACAGCTAAAGCCCTTGACTCTCAATACTTGGGAGGGTCAAAGACATTTAACCAATTGACAAACCTATTTAGCTTATTGAAGAAAGAGTGCTTTTTACAATGTCATTATACACAACCATCTCATCAATTCCTTGACTGGGAAATGAGTATTCCTGGCTATAAAAGAAGGACTGAATTCATTACTTGTTTGACATATCCAAATGGTCAGTTCCATCAGTTATTTTCCCTTTTGGTGAGAACGAATTATTAAAATTATATTCCAAGATATAAATTTTTAAAACTATGGCATTAAAACTCTGCTCCAGATAGTCTTAAAATTCTGTAAATGTGACCTTTTCCTAGGGATCCTGTGTGGTGGCAGATGGCCTTAGGGAGATGTTTTAGGGTTCTCCAGTCTTGACACCCTCTTTGACTTGAAAAGATCCATGTAATATTGCTGTTGTTCTTGTTATATTTAGTTTTAAATTTAGCATAAAGCAGTTTTTGTGAAAGGGGAGTGAATTATGCAGCTTTGTATAGTATATAAACCAGTGGTTTAAGGAAAGACAAATTGTGATAGGAGCACGTGATTTTTATCTATTTTAGTTTGAGAAGCATATTGAATGTCAGTGATGTGCAACACGGGACACAAAGGAAAAAATTTTGTATACTGGGTTTTTTGGCCTTTGTTTATGCAAGTTGATGTCATGAAGATTACTTCTTTAGTAGGTAAGGTTGCTAAGTGATACTTTGAAATAAACATTTAGGAAATATAAAGCTACTTGTCAAAACAACTTAATGTCATTACTTAGTATTCTCCAAGAAGATCCAATGAAACTGGACATCACTGTCAAATACTGTTTCCTAGCACTGGAAGTAGAGCCCATATTGAAGTAAAACATATACCAATTTTGACAGGAAGCCAAAAATATATAGAGTATGTATGTAAGACAAAGATGTGTTCCTTTCTAAAGGCAATTTAAAATTTAGCCAGACTATGATACCATACTATTAAGTATTTACTTTTTTATTTTTTATTAACAGATAAAATCATATGCATGCACAATGGATGGTATGATGTTTTGAAGTATATATGCATTGTGTATTGAACAAATTGTGCTACTTAACAAATACCTATGATTTTTGTGGTGAGAATACTAATCTAGTCTCAGTATTTTCCAAGAATGCAATATATTGTTATTAACTCTAGTCACCACATTGTACATTATTTGAATTCTCTTATGCATTTTCCACATCCTCCCAGTGCCCACTGTGAGCTATTGCTACAGGGAAATTTAGATGTGTAATTCCCATTAACAATATGACAGAAACAGCAACTGTGTAACTAATTCCCCACATTGTGTGTGTCTTCTGCTCACACTACATTGAACACATTCCCTCATGAGTCTGAAAGGAAGCAAACAGCACACTAACACTTTGAAAAGCGGAACGAATCTAGAAATTCCTCTGATTGTGTTGGGCACAAGAAACAGGGTCGAATCTTGGGTGTTACGCACACTGTGGGCTGGAGCCATTATCTCTATGTATGCACAGGATACTAATGCTGACATCTAATTAGCATTACGAAACTGATTAACTCTCAATAAGGTCAGCACAAAGCAGAGAAATACATCTTGATGCAATCTATTAGGTCATTTATTTAATAAATTAAAATACTTAAGGAAGAAAATCAGCCTGGCATTTTCTCCAGTCTATTCTGTTTGGCAAATGACTGAATTGCAGAGAAAATTCAAAGAGTAGCTGCAACACTACATTAAAAGCTCCGTAATCAAAACAGAGAGCATAAAAACACTTGAGCATTGTCTAATGGACAATTTATCATCCAAGCAGATGCATTCATTAAGGGAAAAATTACCTTCAAATATCAGTAAAATAAATTGAGTCAATTCTGATTTCTTATTTCTGCAACGAGAGTGTTCCAAGCTATGGAAACAAGTATATAAAAGATGCTTCAGTGCAGGAACAGGACATTTTAGGCATTTAAGTTTATTGTGCAAAGCTGTTTGAACTGCTTGAAGATGGTAAATCAAGCAGATATGGAACATTCCAGATGATAATGTCTTTCTGGGCCAATTACTTCTCTCCTATATTTCAAAGACAGAGACTGTTTTGTTACTTCATGGCTATTGTTATTATTAATGCTACAACTACTACTAATAAGAAATCATTTCTGCTTTGCCTTAGCAGTATGGGCTCCAATCATTCACCAACATATTCCCTTCTGTGGCAGGAAAATGTATCTCTCCAGTATAGACTGGCCCCCTCATGCTGTCTTTCCTCTTGTGAATTCTTGGTGCTGAGCTCAACTCAGATGGCAGAGGGAATCACTCTGTGCAGCTGGTGGCCTGAGCTGTGTGATCCACCAGTTTGTTGCAGTGCTAGGAAATTAACACTGAAAATCATTGCGGTAGTTGCCCTAAGGCTGTAATCTAGCCACTAAATGGAATAAAGAACTTTCATAAATAAACAGGCTAAGCAGTAGCTCAGTGAGTTGTGGCCGCTGGGCACATGGAAAACTCATTTTCCCTGTGGTGAACTTGCTGAGAGCTGCCCTGGGCTTCTTGGCACTGACAACAAAAGGATGATCAAGACTGTTGTTTATAGAGTACCGACTATGTGCCAAGCACCCACCCTACTCTTGGCATGTTCCTGGTCTTCACAGCATTCAGCAGAGAATAAAATTTAGGTTCCAAATTAGGTGCCCAAGTCTTTCTATTATATACACTGCCTTTCTCATTATTGTACCCTGACTATAAAAATTTTCTAAATGCTAATAGTAGGCTGATAAACATTTGGCTCATTTTGTTTTGAGTGGACCAAAATGAAGGCAGCAACAGGTAAAATTCACACCATCAGCTTCAGACTAACCAGGCTATTATTTGGATAATGCACATGTGACTTTAGTGCATTGAATCAGTCTCCTCTATACAAGAAGGGAAGCTTTGTAGTGACAAAAGACTTTCATATTGTCTGACCTGAGGTTCGAATTGTGTGAGCATTAGGACCTAGTTAAGTTTTTATCTTTATTCCTTTATTTGTGAAATAACAACAATAGTGAAAATTTAGGAAGCACCTACTATGCATGGAATAATTAAAAGAAACTTTCGTAACATATAAACTCACTTAATCCTCAGAACATCAACTTGTTAAATCAAAACGATGAAATTGGTTAAGATAGGGTATATTATTTGTCCAGGATAATGCAGATGGCAAGTGCCAGAACAGATGCTGCAGCTCATATATTCTGATCCTGTTGTAGTGAGGGGTTGTACAGAGAACAATTAGAATCAGGACATGGAGTTTATAATATTTTATGATGGTCACCCAGAGTTAACACAAGAAAATGCAGGAAATCTATTCACAACACCAAAGACATAGGATATTTAGTCAAGGGCTTAAATCCCACAGCATTGTCCCCCGTGAGTTCAGATGAAGACCCAGAGCTCATGACAATGCCTCCCACGAGTCCAACTGGAGGTCTAGAGGACTCACGCCAGTCTCTTTTACGGATCTGTGCTGGGAAGGCCCAAAGGTCAGCGGTGGAAACTAGGAAGTCTATGCCAGCAGGGTGAAGGAGCTGTGCTGATAGGTTGAAGGTTCTACGCTGGAGCCGAGAAGCCACACTCACAACAAACATCAGGGCTGTCCTGAAAAGCACCACAGCCATCCTAAGCGACACGGAGGCCCTGAGCTCCTCCAATGACAAGCACAGCCAAGCACATGCCAGGAAGCCAGTGTGACAAGTTCATCCTGGAAACCAAGCAGCACACGTCTTCCCCTCTGGAGCCAGGAAGCAATGCTCGATATGAAGACCAGAGCTTCTCCAGGAGAACCCCAACGGCTCAAACAGCAACTCATAGGAGACCTCAATGCACTAATGCCTCAACGCCCCAACGCTCTCTCCTCCTTCTCCACGTCTCCATTTATGCTGGCAGCCTTCCTCAGGTAAAACATCTCTGCTCAGCACCACGCTGATGTAATCCAACAGGCAATAAGTTGACCACCAGTTCTCAATCCATAACAGATCCCAAATCCAGCTTGTGTTATTTTATTCTTCCCTGCCTCACATCGCTGCTTTAAGAATCAGAAATAATATACAGTATGTGCAATGCATGTTCAGATGCAATATGACTTATTGAGACTGTGGCCATATGTTAGTTTTAAATGTCAATATATCACACATAAGAATTATAGCTACATGTTTTAGTTGTTTAGTGAAAGTTGACTTTATAAACAGGCCCAGTGTACTTTACAAATTTGCTACCTTATCAAAGAAACAGCGAGCTCCCTAAAAGAAGCCCTCATTCAAATTGAATGTGTGAGATAAAAATGGCATGGTCTTGAAAAGAGGCAGTATCTTAGGCATCTTGCCAGCCTAGGAAATAATAGTTTGTATTTGGAAAGTATAATAAATTGACCAAATTGTATGGTCATAGGGAAAAAGAAGTGTAACCACTGTGTTTATATTTCAGTCATCTCTCCATTCATTACGTACCAAGCCTTTATCAAGACCTTGTGGAGGCAAAGGTGAATTTCACTTGACTTCTGTCCCTGGGGAATCCATAATCTAGTAATAGTGAAGATGTGGATAAGGAATTAAACTATAATTTTAAGTGATACGGTGATGATATGGAGAAGTATACAGAGTGGCTCACTTTGCCTAGGGTGTTCAGTGCTTTTGAAGGAAGGAAGTTTTAAGGACTGTCATGAAGGATGATTAGAAAGCATCTTTAGTTAGATGAAGAGGACTCTGTGTATCACAGCCACATCCGTGAAGTTCAAAATGTCAAATTTTTTTAAAAGGCTGTAATAGGATACATTTAGATCATTTGAAATCAAGCCCATAAACATTACTGGAGCATCAGATGATGTATACTGATTAGTGGAAAACCAGTGTGAGTTTCCAAAATTGAAGCTAGAAAAGTAAAATGTGGTCTGTTTTTCAAGAGGTTACATGCTGTGCTAAGGAGTTCATACTCAAACTACAAACCTTAAACAAGCCATTGACTTTGTCTAATTAGGGAACAGATACGATGAGATTTGTGTTTTATCAAAATAACTGGCAAGAAGAGTAGATAGAGAGGCTAGTGAGAGAAAAATAGAAGAGAGCCATGAATCCATCAAACCCATAGCTGGATGTGGAAGATGTGGGAAATGGAACAGTCCAGGATGACTATCAAGTTTCTGAGTTGGAGTACTGATGGATTTTGATGTCTTTCTGTAAGTAGGAGACAGTGGAGGAAGAACAGCTTGGGGGTGTGGTGGGGATGGTAAACAAAGGATTTTGTTATCAGTGTACTCATTTTGATGTGTGAAGATTGGGTCACCAACAGCATACAGGTAGTTTGAAAGACAAGACAATGGAACTCATGGGAAATGTTAGTTACAGGAAATGTCTAACTTCAGCACTGCAGCTGTTCATTCCTCTTCTATATTTTCCCTAAGCAAATTCTCACTAATTCTACTGTCACAGTTCCAATTTTTAACATTTACTTAAATCCTAAGTCTATTTTGTTTATCAATGTAAGAAAATCCTTCGAGTAGTCAAAACACAGGTATAGGTGCCACCCTCTGCACAAACCCATCTTCTCACCTGAACTTTCTTACTCAGTCATTTTTACATAGTCATATTATGGATGGGGGAATGTCAGAATATGCAAAATGACATTCTTCTGTTATGAAGACAAGAACTGACTTGGAAATGCCTAGAGTAGGCATAAACTACCAACCCTCATATTTTCATGGGAAAAATGAGCATTAGTCTTAGTTTTCCCATACAAGTAGAAATATAGCTCCTGGTTTATAGATAATAACTGTGTGATAACTGGGAAAGTCACTAATTTATTTGAGTTTACTTTTGCTATCTGCATAACAAAGAACTGAACTGCATAATCTATAATGCACGTCATGGTATATTGACCTGCTTTCTGTTGCTATACAAAATACCTAAGATGGGTGATTTATTAAGAGTATAAGTTCCATGGTCCATGAATCTAGAAGTCAGGAAGGTCAGGGCCATGTCGCTGGACCTCTTGGGGAGCCTTTTTACTCTATCCTAACATGACAGAGGACATAGCAGAGTAGAGGACATCACAGGGCCAGACAGAGCTAGAGCACTAACTGAAATCACTCTTCCTCTCCTTATAAAGCAACTAACACCATCATGAGAGCCCTAGACTCATGACTCATCTAATTCTAAGTATCTCCCAAAGGCCCCACTCCCAAATACCATTAGCATGAACTGCCACGAACATAAAGATGAACTTTCGGGGGATGCATTTATACCACAGCAGCTGGCTCACAGTTATGCTGTGGTAATAAACACTTTCAGAATCTCAATGCCTTAACAAACACATAAAAACTTTTATTTTTCACACTCAGCTACATGTCTCTCATGGGTTATACTTAAGATTCTGTTCAACATGGTCCCTGTGACTCAAGCTAATGGAGGCCTCACACTTTGTAGCTGTACCATCTGGAATGTGTGACCTTTTTCATGAGCACAGTGAGAAAGAGTGCTCTGAAGGGCTTGTCAGGGGCAGCTAAATGCTTGGGTCTTGTAGTGGCATCTGCCATTACTACTCACAACCCTCTTTTCTGAGAGGAGATGGGGAGGGGGGAGACGGTGCTTCCTATGCTCAAAAATAGGCAAGCACTTGAGATTCCGTTATCTGGGGCAAGCAGCAAAAAGCATAAGAGCAGCTAGAACACTCTGTACTCTCAGCTTTCTTTACTGGTGGAGAAACTGTGCAGTAGGTGAACAATGGCAGCTACCAAGGCAAAATGGAAGGAATCTGTTTATCCTCTGCTCAGTACAGTCTGCTTAAGGGAAAAAAATCCAAACCATCTGAAATAATTATAGCACCAGCTCCTAGTTTGAAAAACAAACCACCAGTCTCCATTTAGTTTGTTTTAGAGGGTTCATTCTTTAAAACAAGTAGGTAATTTCTACCACGCAAGGTTTTTTTCTTTAGGTCCCTTTTACCTAAAGTCCATTTCCAAACTTGACGGTTTTATTCAGTGTAAGAGCCAAATCACATTTTAGCAATAGTTACATTGCATAACACGGAATGCTTTGATTTCTTCCATCTAAGTTGAAAAAGTTGTCACAAAACACCAACAGATTCAAAACAGCTCTCAAAATGACTTTTGTTAAAGGCAGATTCCTGAACTATTCATCTGTGTTAAAATGCATTTTGCCTTGAATCATATGTCATGTTGCCAGCAAAGAGTTGTTTCCATGCCAACTCGTTTGCAGCACAGGGGAAAAAAATCAAAGCTACTAACATCTGGAAGATGTCAGTACTGATATAAGCCATTTACAATGAAAACCATGAGGCTGCAAGTGTCTGCCAAAGAGCCTCTGTATATGGGGGTAAAATTTTGTAATATAATTGCCTAACAACGCGTTACTATTTTGGGTGGGGGATTGTTCTCTTGATCTAAACTCTATTCCAAAAAGGCTTGCAGAAAGAAAAAAATAATATGCTTCATATGCAGTGTTTTCCCCATAAAGCCAGCACATTTTTCCGACATGAGCCTTTTAGCAAGTCACTTAATTTCATGCATAGGCTTAAAAGTGGGATGAGAAACAATTATTTTACTTTCTACACCTTTTCTTTTCCATCTGTAGACCTGCAAAGTCTCATTTTAAATAAAGACTCTATCAATGAGCTAAATGAGACCTAGCATCTCAAACAATGAATTTCATAACCGGCAGTTCCAACATACCTACTTCTCTTTCTACATATTTGTTTTCCTTTGTGTATGTGTATGTGTGCTGTGTGGAAGCATGGATCTCTGTCTATAGGTCTTTAAATAAAATGCATGAGTTTATTTATTTCCTAAAGTACAAGGAATGATATAGACCAGTGGCCTCTTAGAAATAGTATCCTACCATCCAAGAACCCGAGGACACCAAATTTCATGATGCCTAAGCTTTCAAAACAGCTCAGGTCTTTTGCCAGGTAACAAAGACCCATTAACTATATTTAATCAGTAGTAGGAAGCACAGGTATGTATTTCATATACCAAATTAAAAATGGAAAGTTAATGGATAATAGACACACAGAACATCATATGAACAGAAATCACATGCACTTCTCCCTCCTGCTTACTCAAACAACCCTTCAAAATGTTATCTCTTGTCCAAATATTTCTAGTTGTCTGCAGAATATGCCTCCTCTGTGAGCTCGAGAAAGCTCTGCTCATCTGCACTCTCAGTGAGACCTTCTGCTGCTGCTACTCTGGTCACCCTCATGCCAAGGAGGGACCATGTCCTGCCAGACACCAGCACACCACTAAGCATTTCTGCCTCTCACCAACAACTTAGTGTCTCAAGGTGTTAGAGTCATGTCTATTGCAAGTTAGAAGAAGTTAGAGAAGAATCACCTTGTTAGTGTCTCTGGATTACATTTATTCATGTTATTTGATGAAACACTCTTTTTTTATATAATTTTATTTAAAGAGGAAAAAACAAAACAAAATAAAACAAAATAAAGGGTAGCAACCATACAGTATTCCAAGGAAAAAAGGAAAAGTACAACAATAAAACCTAAGAAATTATTACTTGACTAATTACATACTGACTTCTTGGAAATAGTTGTTCAAATTACAAAGTTAAAGCATGTAAAGTAGAGATTCAAACAGTGAGACTGTTAACAGTTCTGCTCCACGATCTGACAAAAACAACAATATGGTCATCCATCTTACCCACTCAAATATACATGCAATTATATCAATAGGGTAAAATTAAATACAACAAAACAGAGCAAAGCGGATCACAAGAAAGCAATGTAAGACATAAATTTCAAAGCTA